>CAUJNA010001112.1:2012500-2270000 GCA_963377175.1 Effrenium voratum
CTTGCGATCCCAATCCTTCCGGTGCTTGGAGCCAGGAATCCTTGGGCACAGAAGGCAGCAAATCGTAGAAGCCGTGGCTCCAACCGCGTTTGGGCCACGACTTCTCAGCATGGCTGTGAGCGGCGGTTTTTCGAGTAAGGCGCCATTCTGCCGTGCGGTTGCCTTGGGTAAAACAGGCGCTCCACAAGCAAAAGCTTTAGCAGAACTGGGCCTGGGCAGGCCGCGCTTGAACACCAACACAGTTTTCCGAAAAAAAGTGTGGCAGATGCTCAATCATGTTCCTTCGCGTGTCTTTGCTATGTTCCGTTTGGATGAAATCCGCCCCTGGGGTAGCAGAGTTGCCTTTGAGCACGGGCACATGAAAAACATCGTGTTTTTTTTGTTGGTTTCCCTTGAAACCAACCCCCTAGGAAAGGGTACGTACCCCAGAAAAGCACACACACACATATTTCCCTTTCTGGCGGTTCTAAACATCACCTTTTTGGCCCAAGGTCAGTGACCCCTGGTGGATGATTATTTAAGGGAAAGGCTCCCAGCCATCCCCTTAGCTCTTTAGCCTTTTAGTGTTTAGTGGTAGTTTCCATTTAACCCACTAAAAGTTATTCACTTTTAGCGGAGGATCTGAGGGCAGCCCAGTATAGGGAATCCAACAGCTTCGTTGGTGGTACCCAAAGGCCCGGCCGCATGGCAGGTGCTGGTCGACGCGAAGAAGCTCTTAGAAGATCTCATGGACTTCGATAAGGACAACATCCCCGACAAGGCCTCGGCCGGATCTGCTGAGAGTCGCCTCATGAGCCCTTCAATAATGGGGCCATGACCTATTTTTCGCTAGGTCCCCCAGTAGTGCCCTTTTACCAAAATGGCTTTGCATAAACGGTCGCACTTCGTCGTGATTAAAATTCAATCCAGCACGGTGTTTCAGGGGTCCCCCGAAATGATTTGTTTCCTTTGGCCCCATTCTTGAGCAATCCAGCCAAAAAGTGTGTTCACTTCCAACATCACTGGTAGCGCGCCACGATGGGAGGCATAGGTTTGCCATGGAGGGGAAGGCTGTTTTTTTTTTGGGGGGGTCCATTGGATGCAAAACCACGCGCAAACATCAACAATCTTCATGGGGTCTCCCGTTTTCAGACGCTCACATGGTGAGTGCAGACATCCTTTGCATCAGGTGATTCAGACCATCTCGCCCTACATCGAGCGAGAGGATTTCGACCCAGTGGCTATCAAGAAGGCCAGCGCTTTTTGAGCGGACGTCCAGTTTTACCGCGTTGCATGTCACGTGGGTGCAACATTTGGTCCTGGCCAGTGCCGTGCCTTCCATCATTCAAATATGAGTCTGACTTTGAGGGCTAGTTATACAACAAAGGCAGCCATCGGAAGGTTAATGAATGCATCCGCCGACTCGTTGCCACGTCAGCTCGCCAAGCATAAATTTTTGGTTGGTGGTTCGCATCACCTTGGGCCTGTTCAAAGCGAATTGCCTAAGTGGAGGGGTTGCAGGAAATTTCAGTTCGACATCCTGAGCTCTTGGCTTCCCACTGGATCAGCTGAGTCATGGTATCAGAAGGTTTGGCTTTGTGCTTGTGCTTTGGGCACTGGGGTTCCGCTGTCAAGACCAAAAAGAGGTCAATGATTGCAAGGGTGCTTGGTCATCAACATGCTTGAGCTGAAGGAGTATCAACTGTCAACTATCAGCTTACAAGGCACATATTTCATGTTTGTTCAACTTCCTTGCAGGCTTCCCGCGCACGTTATCCATACAACGAAAACACAGAACGACCATGAATGTTCTCCACACAGCTAGCTGATCGAGTTCTGACATGTAGGTATTGATCCCGCGTCCATCTCCACCCAGTACATGGTCTTGAGGCTTACCCCCCTTGATGTTTCATGCAAAGTGTGCGCGGATGAATCGATGCACCCCTTACCTGCCAGCCACCAGTCTGGAGTCTGGAAATCAGTTGGTTCATGAGGGCTCTTGGCTGGTATCCTTGTATTTCTGGGCTTAGTGACTTCCCTATATCATGAAAAATCGGATTGGCCAACCCAAACCACATTGACCAGCCCAGTTTCTGTACCCCCTATGGCCGTCAGGCCCCCCTTCCCCCCCCCCAAGCCTCAAAGAGGGGACCCCCCTCAAAAAAAGGAACCCTATCAGCCCCTTGGCTTTATTCGTGGCTTTTGCTCCCCTATTGGGAGCCCCTCTGGACAACCATAGCCCCCCCAGTAGTGCCCTTCCCCTACTAAAAGGTACCATGTCCTTAATCGACCGTAGGCCGATAGCAGCATTTTCGTCAATAGGCTACAGAAAAAAGGGTACCCTCATTGTAACCTCTCCACTGGAGGACCTAGACCAAGTCGCCAGGCCTCAGTGGCTTGCGAGGCGCTTTGCCTTTGGGCCCGGGTGCCAAAGAACGAGAAGATCTCTTGCCATGGGCCAGGTTCCAGGATTCATGCCTATATTGCGTTGATTTTAGTTGAGAATCTGATTGGCGTGTTGTAGGCTGACATGATGATTTTTTACATGTGACTGGCTGGCTCTTGGGTTGGAAAGTCTGTTTGCGCGTTTCGGCGTTTGACGCATTGAGCAACGCATTGCTGTTGTCAGTTCTACGTGTGGCTCACAGGAAGCCAATTGAGCAGGTAGGCTGCGTACTCCTGCGTGCTTTGTGCTGGTATGCATGGCTTGTCCTGACAAAGAGCCAGTTGGCACACCTTATCACAAATTGGGCAGGCAGGGATAGATTGGGCTGGACATCTTTCGTGCAAGCCTCAGGGGGGAAGTTTCCCTCCATATGCCGGGATACCCTAAAAAAGCTTCTCCACCCAAACTAGAAGTTTGCTCCTGCGTTGAGCTGCACTAGGCACCTGGATCGCTTAGGTCAGGGCCATGTACAAGTACCACTTCGTCGCAAGGGCAGTGGAGCCGGGAAGCCCGGAAAAGTCGGTGACTGGTAGGTTTTCCTCCTGCTGAAGCAAGGGGAAAGCGAAACTGGACCTTGGGAAGCTCGGACGGACTCAGCCACAGGTTGCAGTCATGTTCTGTCTACTGACATGGAACCTGGGTCCATGTCAGTGGACCAACTCATGTTGATTTGGTCATCCCCTCTTCAAGTCTTATCCGCCTAAATGGGAGAGGTGCCCTCGACTTCACCCCAGGGTGACAGTATTGATTTTGCTCTTGGAGAGTTGGTCACTCTCTCCGGCCGTTCAAGAAGCCGACCAGCTGGCAGGTCAGCGGATCCCAGCTGCCACATGCTGCCACTTTAGTAGGCCAGCAGCCATTGTCCTTTTTTTTACCAAGCAGGTACTGCTACACATGTAAATGGAGTCACTGCCGGAAATCTTGTCGCAAGGCATTTCAGGCCCCAAAGGCCCCCTTTTGGGGGTTATGGGCGCCATGCATGAGATCCCCATGCTGGTGCTGAATCCCTGCGTGGCAACCTGTTTGGCTTTGGGGAAAGATGGCCCCCCAAGCACCTTATTTCAGGCGGGTGAAATATTATATTTCACCCCGAATCCTACGGTTTCCTTCAGGGAAACAAATGCCGAGGCCCAAGCGCCAGTTGCTGAAGCAGGCGGAGGGCGAGCTGGCCGAGTGCCAGGCGCTGGGAGTTTAGTTGTTTCCTGCTTTCGATCCATGCGGAAGGGATTCACCAAAAACATCCTCCACGTCTAGGCGGTTTGCTGTTGTTTTGGTTTTGTTGTTGTTTGTTTATTTTGTGTATTTCTTTTGTGTCTGTGTGTGTGTGCTTGTATCCCTGACGAGTGTTTATGTGTTGGTTTGGTCATGGCAGGCCGTTTTGTGGTGTTGCACCCACTACCACTTGCGTAGGGGGGTATCGGGCATGTGCATTTGCCCCTAAGAGCCTCATATAGCCCTTGACATGCTGGCCCATAATTTGGATGATGACCCTTTGCAGGTCAATTTTGACGTGATGTTCTCGCCTGATTTTCCATGACACCCGCTTCAGGGCCAAGTGAGCGCTGGGTGCTATTTTCCAGAGTTGTCTCTCGGCTTGTGGTTTACAACGAGGATGCCACGAAACATACTTGACCAGCGGCTTGGTGCTGTTGATGTCGGGCGCGTTGGCTGCACAGGCGAGTATGAAACCTCATGCACCCTTTCATTATTTTTCATTCATGCGAACTTGGCATTCGGGTGTGGCTCAAAATTAAACAGGAAGGGTTACGCAGGTTTTGTTCCATGTTTCCACTTACCAGGGTTCCATTTTGGTACCAGTTTTTTGAGCCACAGCCAAATGTGTTGATGGGTATTGTCTTCATTGTCTTCCGCCTTGTTTTCTGGGGTTCAGAAAGACAAACCACGGCCATAGGAGCCGATCTCTTGTGTTCCAGGAGAAGCTGGAGGCTGCGCAAGCCAAGCTGGCCGCAGTTCAGCCCCTCGGCCTTTGAACTGGGCGTCCTGGAGGGTCGGAGGGTCGTGCCTTGGTTTTGAGGGTACCCTTTTTCGTGGTTTTAAAAAGGAAAGCCAGAAGGACGAACACCATTTTGTGGGTCGTTTCTTTAAAAGACAGACCCAACTTGGAAACCACCCCTGATCTCAATAGCAGGGACTGTGATCGCTCCGTCTCAGTGCCGACGTCTCAGGAGCAAGATCGAAGCGCTGGAGGTGCGCTGATGGGTCGTTTCATCATTTTGCAGAAGGAAGACGCGGAAAACCGGCAGACGTGCCGTCAACTGGGATGGATGTTTAGAGGAGAACAGCCAGTGGTGCCCGTAAGGGCGGCAAGGCGCCTCGCTGTTCTACATGTTGCCTTGTGGCACGGTGAGAAACTAAAGCTAGTTCCCTTTTCCCTACCACTTGGGTATTGGTCGAAATTGAACCACCAGGTGACCGCAGGTGTTAGTCCTTTGTTCCACCTTGGGTGCGTATTTTTGATACCGCCACTTTCCCTTGCTTCCATTTGGTTAAGAATATGTACTGTTTATTTTCCCTGTTGCTTTTGAAGGGAATCTATCACTACTGAACAATATTTTGTTTTTTTCCCAGGGGACGAACAAGCAAATGGAGGCCTTGGAGGCCTTTGGCAGTGCCCCACTGCGACACGAGGCCTCTGAACTTGCCTGTGGGTTGCTCGGCTTGCCTGTTGCCAGACAAGCTTCAACCAAGCCGTGCAGAAGCAGAAGGACAAGGGCTGCACAGAAGCTATGTTAGCCTTCAACCAAAGATAGGCAACATTTGATAGATCAAAGCTTTTTACACCAATGTAATGGACCGAGATGCAGAAGTCAATCAGAGCTCAGGCTGCATGTTACTTTGCGTTCCCATTTGCGTGTGAAGTTTTTACTAGTGCACGCCAAATTGGAGCCACAAGTCAAACATGTGTGTGTGTGTGTGTGTTTGTTTTTTGGTGGGAGAATCCCGTTCTGGTTGATTTTGGACAGACCCGAAAAGCCAACTTTTTTTGAAGTTCACACACACACGCACATGTGAGTCAAAGTGATTTGGCCGTGGTTCAAAACCAATGGTACCGTTTTGGGATAGGTGCACTACCCATTTTAGAACCTATTTTAGTGGTCGGATTGAATCGGATGTTCCCATTTGGAGCCCAACAAAATGGATGTGTCTAGGGGTTGATTCCTTTTCCATTCTTTTCAACCATCGTTCTGTTCAAAAACCAGCTGTTTCCCCTGGTGTTCTGATGGTTTTCCGAAAAGAAGGATCCCTGGAAAGAATGGGGAAGTGTCCCCTAGAATGTGGCTCTCGTTCAGGAGCTCCAAGACGACATGAACCTCTGCGAGGTGAAGTTGCAGCGGGCGCCGGGCGCCAAAACGGGGGGGGGAGAAGGGGAGAAGGGGTTGGAAGGGGCGACGGTTCGGCGAGTTTGGCGGGTCAACCGGCAAAAAGTGTCCGGTTTCTTAGTTGTTTTTGTGTTTAGTTGGCAAAGCGGTTGGGTGTCTTGGCTCACATAGGCTTCTAGCAGGGGATCTGAGGACAGCCCAGTTTTCGGAGAACCGGTGGAGTCCACTGGTCCGATTCTAATCGTTTCCTCTTGAGGACACCTCGGTGGGGCTTTGAGCAGAACTGTGATCTTTCGGGTCCCGGAGATCAGACCATTTTCTTGGACGCAGCCACGCAAGCTCGGACAAATGGCCTGATGTGCCAAGTTTCCTTTGACAAATCCAGGTTGCTTTGGTTCCTGAAGAGTTGCCTCTGACTTTCAGGTCCTGGTTCCCGAAAGGCAAATGGACATGACCCAATTTGGTCCAAGGCACAAGCTCATCAACGGCCTGGGCGGCGAGAAAGCGCGATGGGGACAGAATGTGAAGGACAGAATGGGCTTGGCCTCGGGGGCGATTGCCGTTATGGCTATTTGGCAACGGATCTTTGGACTTTGGCTCTTTGGTTAAAGCACAAAAAGTCCAAACATCCCACCAGAGAGAAGCAATCGGCGGATTTTCCCCCACAAACATGCACAGAAAGCAATTGGCGGATTTTCCCCCACTTTGTTTTTTTCTTCAAGAACCATCGGATTTATTCCGTCTTGGAGCCACCAAAAATAGCGGATGTCCGACTTGGAGCCACACAAAGCCAACCAAAGAAGCACCGCTTTTTCTTACCTGCTAGTGGGTTGGATCTTTAGACTTTAACCTTTTGGTTGAAATCAAGGGGTTTTCCACTAAACCCCCAAACAGTTGAAAACTTTGTGAGGGGGGAGTCAACAGCAACCAAGTGTTCGATGTTTGTTTTTTCAAGGCCGCTGTTTCACCTGCCTGTACCATGTAAATGGAATGACTGGGGTTCTGTTCAGGTTTTGGATGAGGTTTGTCCGTTTTCCACTAAACCCCCAAAAAGCTGAAAGCTTTTCTTTTTTTTTTTTGGGGGGGGGTCTTTCCACTAAACCCCAAAAAAGTTGAAAGCTTTCTTTTTTTTTGGGGGGGGTCTTTCCACTAAACCCCCAAAAAGTTGAAAGCTTTTCTTTTTTTTTGGGGGGGGTCTTTCCACTAAACCCCCAAACAGTTGAACGCTTTTCTTTTTGTGGGGGGGGGTCTTTCCACTAAACCCCCAAAAAGTTGAAAGCTTTTCTTTTTTTTTGGGGGGGTCTTTCCACTAAACCCCCAAACAGTTGAACGCTTTTCTTTTTGTTGGGGGGGTCTTTCCACTAAACCCCCAAACAGTTGAAAGCTTTTCTTTTTTTTGGGGGGGGGTCTTTCCACTAAACCCCCAGACAGTTGATTTTTTTTCTTGGGGGGGTCTTTCCACTAAACCCCCAAACAGTTGAAAGTTTCTTTTTTTTTTGGGGGGGTCTTTCCACTAAACCCCCAAACAGTTGAAAGCTCTTTTTTTTTGGGGAGGGGTCTTTCCACTAAACCCCCAAACAGTTGATTGTTGTGTGTTTTTTTTTGGGGGGGGTCAACAGCAACCAAGTTGTATCCATCTCCTCGCTGCGAGGACCTGACAGCGCAGCTGGGGCTGCTGCCCGGAGACTGCATCGTGGCTGCGGGGATGGTCTCCTACGCCGGGCCCAAAGGACTGACAGGCAGCTCCTTTAAAGGAGTCAACAGAAAACAGTTGTTCAAAGCCGACCTTTTGACCTTTTGACCTTTTGGTTTTCCCTTGTTGGTCTATTTTTAGTAGAGGTCCCAAAAGGTTAACCTGTTATAAACAGGTCCTTTGGGCAATTGAGGAAACAGATGCTTTTTGTGGGCGCTTGCCCTTTTTTTGGGGGGAACAACCACCCTGGGCTATTTTTAGGCTCCTTTTTTTTGGGGGGGGGGGGGGAGGAGATGGGGAGGGAATGTCACTGAACGTCCCATCAAAAACAGTGGTTTTGGGTGTTCTTGGGGCAGGCAGGTTGTAGGAGACTTGTTTCGTTATGCAAGCACCTGTAAGCCTCAGAGCCTTGGGGAACATGCCGCAAGTTGTTGCTTTGGTTCTGTCCATTTGTTTAGGGGAAATTGAGCTCCATATGGGTTTTGTCCATTCCAAAAGCTCATATTTACTACAGGTTTGTTTGAAGTAGGGGTTCGTATGAAAAGGCATTTCTTTTCATTTTCCTTACCTCTCTTCCTCTTTTTCCAGTCTTTTTCCTAATGTGCGGGTGCTGCTCGGAGCATTTTCCTTACCTGAAAAAAAAGACCAACTCAAAGAGCGCGCATGAAACACACAGAGAGCTCCGTCCCCATCTCGACTCCCCAACGAATTCCCCACGACTCCCTCCCGCGCCTCCCGCGAGGCTGGGCCCTTCACCTCGCAAGTGCGCGGGGAATGTGAAGATCTTTGGCGCCAGGACTCGATTCGTTCGAGCCGACGGCTCAAAACGGAGAGATGGACCGCGCGCTCAAAAAAGGGCCATGGGCGCCCTCTTGCACGGTTGTTGTTGGGAAACATGTTGCATTTTCGCTTATTGTGGTTTAGTGGTTGAAATCGCACTTATAGCTGCAAACAATTACATGTTTGCTCCCCTTCCAACGTCAACCGAGCTTGCTGGTTCCCAACCATCCGGTTCAAGGTAGGTTTTTAGTTTGTGTTTTCATCTGTTTTAGTGGTAGGGCGTCCATTTCACCCACAAGTGAAGCTTTTCGCAGATCTGAGGACAGCCCAGCCCTCCACACAAACATTCCTGCACAGGAACCGGCTCCTGGAAGATAATGTTCCGTTTAAAGGGGCCGTGCAGATTCTATATTTGTGTTTGGGAGGGTGGTTCGTGGTTCAGCGCTATGATAAGTATTTTTGGTACTTGCGGGCCCCATTAGAGTCATTTTGCTTGGTGGGCCTTGGTAAAGCCGGGGGTTCTAGTTGGACCTGAATCATTTTGCTAGAGCCAGTCAATGTTTTCCTTGTTCCGTCGCTGCTCATCAGCTCCTGCTGAAGAGCCGGCTATCAATAGCGCCCAAGAAAGACACGTGGCCCATCTGCCTGGCTTCAAGGGAGTTGTTGTTGCTGCGAGGCCTGCAAGAAGAATAGCTGTTTAACCACGTGCCAGAAACCATCGGGCTTCCGCCGCTGATTTGGGATGCTAGGGAGCAGGTCAATTACCCTGGCTGAGCCAATTTGTTGTTCAAGCCCTTTAAACGGGCCCCATGTTTGTGGATGCAAACTGGTCGAAGGGTTGAGGTCCGAGCATTTCACCAGACCCTTTTTCTACCAGGGTCACTGAGCAACAAGGAGATACAATGTGGTTCATGGGACCGCAGGTAGTAGTCCTTGTGTCCATTTACCAAGGTTCCATTTTTGGATACCTATTTTTGACCCAAACCCGTTTATTGGTTTTATCAATCTTCTTTCCCTCGGCTTTTTTGGGGGCGTGCAGGTGAATCCAAGAAACCCTTTTGAACACAAGGCTGGCTCCTGCCGTTTTGGGGTGTTCTTGTCATCCCCTACAGCAAGGGTTGCAGTAGAGTCATCCTTTGTTTTACTTGTGGTTTGGCTTCACACCTTACCCCGACCTACAACCACCGGAGCCTTATGAGAGAACACATGACATGTCGTTGGCTCGTGTCTGTTTGACGAGCGCAATTTGCTTAGATAATTCGAAGGCCAGGGCTCTTTTCGTCGAACCACGGGCATCCTTGGTCGATGTGCCAAGGGTCGGAGCGCTCGTCCGGTAGCTGCACCAGCGAAGGTCAATGCAGCACCAGCTATGGGGGAGGGAGGGGGGCTATCGCCTATCAACCCCTTAGATATGGCCTTATCCTTGGCTCATCTCTGCGCTCATCCCTGACCCAAGCCCTCCATAGAGATCCAGAAAGTGGTGTGATCACGCCACACGTCAGGAGCTGGCGCTTCTGGACATGGGGCACACCGCAGGCTGGGCCCGGATTCCAGTGCCTGCCCCTTTTTCCGGCGCCGGGACTCGCGTGATCATGTTGGAATGTGTCAAATTTGCCGAGCTCCTCTTAGTCGGAGTTCCCTCAAATTGCTTTGTTGAGCCTGGGGTCAACTTCAGAGCAACAGGCTGAAGGAATTTGGCTAGGCGTCAGCTTCACATCGTGGTGCAACTAGCACCCGCCCAAGCGCTCCCACATAAGAACGCTCTTGCCCTCGGTCTGAAGGACTGATGTAGCTTTGAACCTCGCTCCGAGCATGAACAGTACCAACCTCTGTGAACTGCCGTGATGTTGCAAGTTGTTGGGAACCAATGGAACCTGGCACTTTTTGCCTCCCGTTTTCGCACTTGGGGATAGTTTTTCCGGCCTCATCAACCAGTTTCAGCCCTTGGTGCTTGTTTTGTTCCATAGCCGGAGGGGCAAGCAAACAGCTTTCCAGGTGCTATCAGCTGTTCTAACCACAGCCAACTGGGAAAAAGGTGCACGTGCCCAAACTGTCACGGGCCATGCCCAAAGCTTTGACCCCCCGAACCACCCGGCCGGCTTGGTCAGTTCTGATGGCTCCTCCCTTTGCCAGGCTGCAGCATGTCCAACGTGCTGGGGGATCCTGTGAAGATCCAGCGGCCTGGCAAAGACCAGGTACCCGGAGCTCTCAGAGGACCCTCCCCACCGATAAATGTTGACCCAGGATTAACAAACCCGTTTCATGATTAGGGGGGTGTTGACTCCAAATCCCCACTAAAAGGGGACACCCCCTATTATTAATCAACCAGGGGTTTATTAATCCGGGGTTAACATTAACATGGAAGTGCACAGACCCCTGTAGAAAGACTATACTTTCCTCTTGGAAAGGGGCCTTGTGCACTTGCATGTTAGTTGGTGGGATGGTAAAGACCCGACAGGCGTTACGACCCTGCTGCGTTGACCATCCTCTTTCAGATGCTAGAGGCCTGGGTAGGAAGATCTAGGTTAGCTGATTCCCTTGCCCGCCAAGGTAGAGCTGGCCCCGGACTCGTGTCTTAAGGCTGGGGCGCCCCACATGGTGTTCGTCCCCTGGGTTTCCCCGTAAACCAAGCACGCCCACCCCCCAAACTGGTGTTTGTCCCCATGATGAAACCAAGCAACCCCAACAGGCAATGGTATTAGTACCCTGTCCCAATGGCTGCCTCCTACGTGAAGCAACCCCCCCAAACGGTGCCCACTCCAATCCAAAAGGACACGAGATCTGAGGCAGTGGGTGGTTTGCGCGCTGCCGAATGACCAGCTCTCCATTGAGAATGGCATCATCATCGACAGATCCAGGCGACCTATAGGTTGGGCGCGTCGTTTTGTTGGGAAGCCGCTTTGGTTTGGTTTTCAAGTGAAATCCAAACTCACTTGCCCAAAACCGACCTTTTGGCCTTTTAGTTTCCCCATGTTAATCTACTTTTAGTCAGGGTTTCAAAAAGTTAACATGTTATTTCTGGGTGGCAAGTTTTTTGGGAACCCTGGTTTGGTTTGGTGCAAAGGGAAACCGAAAGGACACCCACAGGGACACACCCGTCTTAGCTAAAATGGGGGTTTGAACCGGTTCGGTTTCCCTTCCAATGGACCCGAAACCGGTACCATCAGAAACAGGCGCGCACAAACAGGGGTCATAAAACAGGCACGCACACAGGTATGAGCAACGGACGGCATGATTGATAGTCTAGTGTTGGTTTCGGACAATACTGTGGCTCGGACTGCTGCTTGATGTTGTGTTTGTTCCTCTTTCTTTGCAGGGACTTCCCTGCCAACTGCCAGAAAGCGGAGTGCCCCTTTTTTTGCTCCCATGTCTATGTTTTTGTGTTTCTTGTTTTCTGGGGGTGTCCCTTCCAACTGCCATAAACAAACAAGTACCGCTTTTATTTGCTCCCATGTCTATATTGTTTTTTTGCTTTTTTTGTTTCTGGGGGTCTGTATTCTGCTTGGTTTGTCCCAGCTTTTGCCGGAACCGCTTCAAGCCAATCTGGAGGCGCTGGCCCCTGATGATCGATCCGCAGCGGCAAGCGAACAAGTACATCAAGAACATGGGCAAGGCTTCCGGGGTTCCCACCTTCGGTTGAGCCCCGAAAGTGGGGTCATTCTTTTGACTGCTTCTGGATTCTGGGGGTTATGAAAGTCAGAACATGTGGGTGTTTCCCTTTAACCCACTGAACGGGGATGACTTTGATGATGGTAAAATAATGGGATCGCCCGCAAAGCCGAAGCTTTTGGCT
Organism: Effrenium voratum; assembly: GCA_963377175.1. Classification (NCBI taxonomy): domain Eukaryota; class Dinophyceae; order Suessiales; family Symbiodiniaceae; genus Effrenium; species Effrenium voratum. The sequence continues at coordinate 2,024,533 of CAUJNA010001112.1, forward strand.
TTGGGATTTGAATACTTGGGGTTCGTTTACTTCTTACTGCATGAATCTAGAAGGATCTGTAAGGACGTTTGCTTTGGCTGTTTTATCTTTGGGTGTCCCTTCAGACACCAGCCTGGTTGTCCCTCCGCAGAGAAGCACTACATAAGTCCTTTTCAGGATCTTCTCTGAAGCAAACAGGGGAGGGGGTTGAGGCAGAGTTTGAAAGCCTGAGGTCTGCTCATGGCGCGAAAAAAGCGCTGAGGCTAATGACGGAAACACTGATGGACCACCCTGTGCCTCATGCTGTCGCCACCCCCCATCCCCCTAGCTGGGCATTTGTAATATCAGTTGATGTTGCCTCATTCTTAGTTTTGGATATGGGCACCCTCCTGGGGAGCTTGCGAGGACACCGAAACCGGCATCGACGTGTGCAAGCTGAGTGAGAAGAACTTCCTGCGGACGTGTCTTGCCTTTGTGGGCCGTTTGCGTGGTTCAATTTGGCAGATGTTTGAGCTCATCCTTAAAAAGGGGTTTGTGAAACCGATGCTCTGTGCTGGTGCACTCGGTAGTTGCTACTCTTCCTGGTGTGCTCCTTTTACTCAAGGGTCGTCAATTTCCGGATGACCTCATCAGCAATGCACATGACATTTTCTTCATCATGGACCAAGTGCCAGCCCGAGATGTACACATGAACTGGAGCAAGCGCTTGGCAATCATCCCTTGAACAAATCATGGATCCTTGCACGGGAAAGGAACTTGGAAATCATTGGCAACAGAGGCACCTGCGCAAGGGCATGTCTCATGGAGGAAGCCACGCACCAGAATTTGGCTTGAGCCAATATCTGCAAGCACAACGGTTTTTTGTGCAGCTCCAGGGTTCTCCCTGCAAACAGGTGAGACCCTTTGGGGGTTTGGATTGACGTCGTGGCGTTGGGGGACAACGCCAAAATTGAGACATGACCGTAGGCAAGTATTTCTAGTAGTTCCTGCCCCTCGTGCTATTCAGGTAGTTCTTGGGTGGTTGGATTGGGTGGTTGGATTTGACTTCCTGGGTTCTTGAGGGGTGGGGAACCATCCTCAAACCCCCGATCCACAAATTAGAGAGAAGCGGGTTTTAACTGCCTTTCTTCTTGGCGAGGAATCTGAAGTGGCTAAGTAGCTGTGTTTCCTGGTAGGAAATTGGGGCATCGGCCATTTTCCGCATGGGAATCCCCAAGATGAATGGGGATCGCTAATTACTTTCCACCGGGGGCGCGGGGATGAGGAAGGCCGTGTTGCGAGTCCCAACTCAGTTGTTCAGCGGCATTCGTTTTCCATCTTTTTTTTTGGGCTGCCAAAACGCTAAAAATTGTAGTTATTTTTGTTCCAAGAGGGTTCCCTTGTTTTTTTTGCCCAAAAGGGTTCCAAGATCACTGAACTAACTGAGCCAACTTGTCCGAACTAGGCTGGAGCTGGGCATCCAGTTCGGCAAGTGGATCCTGCCGGGGGCCTTTGAAGGGGGGGGGGATGGATTTGATCAGCTGGGAGCTCAGTAGGAAGCAACAACCTGCCCAAAAGAACATGTATAGCGGATTTGTTTTTTTTGGGCCAGCGTTTGGAGGTCCATGTTTCGCAGCATTTTGCAGGGCATATCCTGAAGTTATCCTTTTTTCAGGGGAAAAATAAGTTCTGAGCCGATCAGATGGTTGCTCAGACCGCTTGCTTCATCCAAACGGGGCTGGAACTGAACAGCAACTCTCCGGCCATGAGCTGCGCCGAAACTGGAGGCCGAAAGCCAGGCACTTCTATTGAACGGGGTTGGATCCATCCAACGCTGGCAATGCTGCAGTGCGGTGTGAGGCGGTTGGGGGCACAGTATGTTGTTGTTTTTGGCAAGAAAGGCTTTGATCCACCAGTGGCATGGGTGTGTGTGTGTGTGGGTGGGTGCGGGAGTGGGTGCGCGTGTGGGTGTGCGTGTGGGTGTGTCTGGGTCTTAATGGGGGCTGGGGTCTGATTGTTGTCACTGGCTGGACACAAAATATATGCTTCAATCAGAGGTTCGCCTCAAGCCAATTCAAACACCACTTTCCGGTGATGAACGGGGAGCTGTCGTCACAAGACGGTTTTTAATGGACACTGCACAACTTTTGGCCTACTCGCAGCAGACACTGTGCGGTTGGGAATTCGGCCGTCAGGTTCGTCAGTCGCCTTTGTCGGGTGCTTTTGACATCATGTTTGTGTCGCCACTTGTGTCGCTAAATGTTTCTGTGTTGCCCTCTCACCCGCTAAGGTGAGTAGACATGTGGCACAGGGCCTGCAAACATCCACTCGAAGGAAGCCAGAGGCGTGCGTCATGGGTAATTTCGATCCCGGATCAATAAATCCTGGTTGATTTTGATCAAAGTGTCCCCTGTTAGTGGGGATTCAGACCACTGGAGGAAACCGCCTAATAGGACAGGTTCTACTTAGATCCGGGGTCAGCATGGGTGTGTGTTTTTGAGGGAACCTCTTCTTGGTTGCTTTTGAGGGGAAACCAAACAGAAAACCATCATAGTCCTCAGTCCCTTGCCAGAAGGGCCACTTTGTGAGGCTGGAGAACATCGGAATCAACTTGGACCCTGCTCTGGAGCCTGTCTTGGGGCAGCAGAAGGTCAAGGAGCCTCACGTGTGTGTGTGTACGCTGGAGCCACGTACCTGCTGTGAATCCTGCGGAGTTTGAAATCCAATTCTTGAAGCTACTTCGCCTTCATGGCAGCTCGAGTGTGTGTGCTTTCATGGTGGGCTTTGCACTTGCGGGCAAAGATCAACAGCATGAAGAGTCAACGGACCCCCTGCCACAATGGCTTTCTCGTGTGTGTTTGTGTGTCTTTTCAGGGGATCCCTTATTGGTTGGTTAGACCAGGTGCCCAGTGGCGCCCTTTTGTCGTCTTCGGAAGGGTTGCCCTTCAAACTGAACCCTCCAAAAAGGGATCGCCGCTGGGCATCCGAGTTTGAAATAGCAGGAAACCAACTGCAAACCACTCGTTTGGATATTGGATCCAACCAATTTTGACACTCCCGTGCACAACGCGCCGAACTTTTTAGCGTATTGGAACCGTTGGAACGCGCTGCTCTTGGTCACACCTGAGTTTCGGAGCTGCGTGGGTTATTTTCGGATGCGTCTTGCGAGTTTCTTCTTCGCGGGATGGGGCCTGAGGTTGTTTTTCTGAGACCTAGAGTGGTGATAAGTGCTTGGCGCGGATAGAACATGTCCCAGCGGGGCAGTCATGGTGCAGGTTCAGACAGGGGTTGTTCGGTGATTGTTTGAGAAGCTAAGCCAAGCTTATGCCGTTCCAACCTCGGGCTCCACCTCTATGACAGGCATTCCTCGATGTGAAACCCATTTGGTCCGCGAATCGATTCGCGATGCCGCACGGTTCAGCAGGATGGCTCCGGGTATATCATCAAGCTTGGCGACAAGTCCGTGACCTACACGGCCGGGTCTTGCGGGAGTTGGGGTTCCGTTGGATGTTTTGCTTGAAATGGGGGGGGGGAGGGGGCGAGGGGTTTAATTAGGGGACCTACAAAATTATGACTGTTCCTTGGGCTTCCCCTTGAATCTACCCAAGAAAAAGTCCCTTGTAGTTGAGGACAAGCTGAAAGGGTGCCAAAGTCTTGACTCCCAACGACGGGGTAGGGTGCCTTGGCATAAGGGTAAATGAGACCATTTTCAGTTTGTGTGGATGGATGTTTACAGGGTTTCATCCAAGTGCAGGAGTTCATCAATTCTAGGCTGTTAAAGTCGGAGGTTCTTGGTTTCTCCCTCCGATTGGACTGAGCGGGTAGCATGCCGAGGAATTCGTCAGCGCAGTGCTTGGCGCAACAACAGTGGTTTTGAAGCACCAGCGTTTGAGGGTGCTAGGATCAGATTCGTTATATGGTGAACCTTATTGGGTATCCAGGTTCGCCTCAGTTCTTCACGGACTTACTTTTTGGGAAGACAAGTTTCTTGCTGGTGCTCAGCAGGGTCCCTGAGAAATAGAATGACCCCAAGAGAAAGTCCATCTAACTGATGGTTTCCTTTAAGGGACCAAAGAAACTGGGTTCATTCCAATTCTTTTTTGCCCTACTTCTCCCACCGATCACCAGTTTTGGTGGCAAAAAAAGCTTTGGCTTCGGCCAAACCTCCCGAGTGATGTTGCCAGGAGACCTTCAAGTTCTTCATGACGACCACACTGCCGAACCCCCACTACTCGCCGCGGCCCCAAAAAATCGGAGTCGGGTGGTCTCCTTTCTCTCAGTGCCACGCGTTTTGGAGTTGCCGCTTGACAGAGCTTCCTCCAGTGCCCTTTAGCCCGTGGCTTGCAACACCACCTTTCGGCGCACACCCCCCATCGATCCAGACAACACATTTGTTTGGATGAAATTGGAGGATACTCATTTTCAAGCACACGCTGCATGTGAATTTGCTGCGGGGTAAGTGAAAGAGATACAAGAGTCTAAATAGGATTCGGACTTCCCAACATGACGGCTGTTTTTTCTGGTTTCCTAAAACAAAATCCCGGAAAAAAAAAGGTACCGTCGGCAAAAAACACCACAATGGTGGTTATTGTTCTGGCTTGCTTAAAATAATCATCCCACAAAGGGTACCACCCGCCCAAAAAGACGCCCCAAGCCCCGGTTTCAGTGGCACACTCCTTTCGCCGTAGGCCAGAGACGTCCGTGAAGGTGACTTTGCAGCTCGGCGGGCGGTTCGATATTGGCGCGAGCAGCCAATGGGATATGGCCGCGAATTTTCATCCTGGTGGCTCCCAGCCATCCCTTAGCTTTTTAGCCTTTTAATGTTTAGTGGTTGTTTCCATGTAACCCACGAAAGGCTAAGCTCTTAGCGGGGGATCTGAGGGCAGCCCAGAAATAGGGAACCACCTCAACAGTGACTGGTGGACATGAATCCCCACCTAAATGATGTCCACCAAAGGGTCCCTTATGAAAGGTCATAGCCATATATTGGTGTGTCTTTCTTATTGTTGGACGCCCCACAATGGCTTTGGTTTTCCTCTTCGTTTCCCCTTAAAACCACCAAACAAGGGGTACCTCAAAAAAAGACAGACCCATATGGGTATGTGTCCCGGGAAAATAGTTCTGGACCCCAAAGTTGTGGGTTGAGGGAATGCATTTGTTCGATTCCTGTGCCAGGCCCCCGAGTTCGAAAGCAAGCCCCCGGTTTCCAGAATCCGAAGCGTTGGGGGCATGTTGACCCGCCAGTGTCCCAAAATCGGCCGCCCGGGATTCTGTTTTTGTTTTTTCAAAACCGTATGCTCACAGGCCAGGTGTTGTTTTGTTTCTTCCTTTTTTGTGGCTGCCTGGATGCAGATGACCACTTGCGAAGGTTTGCCGATGTCCATTTGTTTCAGCATTCGGCTGGGCTGAAGCCGAAAGGATGCCCCGGCAAAGAAGCACGTGAAACTCATGCCCACCCCGGACCCCGGATCTGCAAGTAGAACACGTCCTTGGTGTGTGGGTCCCTTGCCCCGCCAAAAGCGAACCCTCAGTAAGAGAGGACATCCCCAATCCAAATCAACCAGGGGCTGAACTTCATCCGTGGTTGCCAGTATAGTTGATACTTTGGAATACTTGCTAGCCGCTGAAGAGGAAGGTCTTCTCATGGAGATGAGGCAGCTCCATTGGCCCAGACCCGGGTGGGAAGACCGCCATAGACCGCCGGAGCTCACTCCCCGAGTTGCGTTTCGGGACTTTTTGCTTTTTGGGGCGACTGTTGGACACTGTCGGCGCGCTTTTGTTGGCGTGTTGGTTGCTTTTTGGGTTCTTTTGGTTGATTTTTGGGAATTAACAAAAACAAAACGTGTTTGTCTACACATACCACGTACAGGACCGAAAGGCTCCCTCTGAAGCAAATTACCGTAGCGGCTCCCTTCCAACCACCAGCTACCAGGAGTCACTGGTAGAAAAAGACTTCGATTGTTGGTCAATTTGTAGTGACCCAACATGCAGGCAAAAAGGGTGGACTGCCCTGAACAAGCGTGGGCTAGAGGCTACTCAAAGAGAGATGACTCAAATTGGCCACCTTGGACTCATAGGAGCGGCTTTTGGGTTTTCGGGCTTCATGTGCAACCAGGCTTATTTCAGTTTCTAGGCCTGCTTGCGGCTTAGGGAACCTAGGGCAGCATGTGACTGGATGTTCCGTCGAGAGGCCTGTGCCACTAAAAATGCGTTGGGTTGCCGCCCTGCGAGACCTAGGCTGAACTTCGCCATCACTCCAAGCGGGCTTGAGGACAGGTTTTGTGTCGCAGAAGCTTGTGGATGGCAGTGAGGGGTTGGTGGCTGGTTGAAGGTTGGGTCGGACAGTTGGAGTGGCCCTTGAGCTGCTGCAGCACATGCCAACGCCTTTCACGGTGCTGCTGTTTGGACCGGCTGCCGTGCTTTCTTTCTCAGCGTGGGATGTTTGGGCCTTCCGAAGTGGAAAGCCAAAGAACAAGCCTCACTGAAAAGCTGGGGGCAGCTTTCATCCGGCCATGGCATGCTCGTTTCGAAACGAGTTGCCATTTGCCTTCACCTAGGCATACCTAGGCATACGCTTCTGGCATGTGCCCTTGGCATCCTTCGATGCCCTTGGCATGGCTTCCAACTGGCCAAAACACGATCAGCGCATTGGTTGAAATCGCGGCGCTGGCGCGCAGGCGCCGGCCGGGTGGGTTTGGGCTTGCGTCTTGATGTTGTAGTCGAGGACCAGATGTTGGGCATCGTGGTGGCGAAAGAGCGCCACTCGGCCAAGCCACAAAAAAATGGGGGCAGAAAATGTGTTGAAGCAGCTGGTTTGTGGGCCCTTTTGGGAAACTCATTTTAGTGGCGAAACTCAGTTGTTCAAAGCCGACCTTTCGACCTTTGGGCTTTCCAATTTTGGTCCATATTTAGTCATGGCCCCAAAAGGTTAGCCTTTTAGTTCCAGGTCCTTTGGGCAACTGAGGAAAACAGTTTAGGTTTTTTTTGGCCAGTCCAAAATTGAACAATTTGTGTTGAAAGAACTGCACTCTGGGTCCCCTTCTTTCTGGGAAGCCCTAGCAAAAACGAAGCCTCTCCCCTGAGGCTCGAAGCGCGGATTGTTTAAGAGTTAACTAATCGTTGGTGCATTTTGCTTGGATGTCAGGACTTTAACTTTTTGCCAACCAATGGGCTTTCCATTCAACCACTAAAAGTTAAACTTTTAGCAGGGGAGCAAAAAGCAACCGAGTAATCGCTCTGCCGACTGATCATTGAAGCTAGTTGAAACAAAACAAACTTATACTGTAAATATTCCATGAGCCGCTGTTGACGTCAATATGAATTACCACACCCCTGGGTCCATGTTTTTTTCTTTAAAAAAAATATATATATATATATTACTTAAAAAAACAACAACAAAACACTTGTTGGGAAGACCATTTTCGTGGCAGACCAAAAGTTCAGGCTTTGGTTGGCCAAACCCCCTCGGTGATTTTTTTGGGCTTGGCCCAGCGCTAAAATCAAGGCCCAGACCTGGAAGAGGAGAAGAACAACCTGGTGGTGCAGAACGCCAAGAACAACAAGATCTTGAAAGACATCGAGGCGCAAGGTTTGACTTACCTACCTTTTCGCACCACTTGGAAACCATGATTGAAATCATTGTTTATTGGCATTTACAAGAGAATCGAATCATTCCAGGGTTTCTGAGGTGGTGCAGGATTTCGTCCATCCACAGTAGGTCCCCCGGCTAGGTGCCCTTTTTTACCGATGCTTTTTTGGGGGGAGGGGGATCCTACTAAAATAGACTACAGAAAAAAGTTGGTACCCTTATTCTAACCTCTCTACTGGAGGACCTAGTTTTGCTTGCCAAAGAACAAGCAACTTTTGAAAGAGCCACTTTTTTCCAGCTTTCTTGTCCCTTTAACGGGTGTCTCCTCCGCTTGGAAGCCATGCCCGCAGTCCTTTTGCGTGATGCACCCAAAGGAAGAGCCAAGTAAGAGCCAAGTGCAAACTTAGCGAAGGGGCTTCTTTGATCAGAGAATGAATGTCGGGCTTTATTTGTACTGCAGGGTTTTGTCCATCCACAGTATGGCAAGGTTTCAATTGGCTACGTATCCAACAAGATTGGTTTCCTTTGGTTTTCTTTGAAAGCCAACTTCAATAGAGGATTCCCCAAAGATTCGGAGAACCCAAAGATAGACACCACTAGACGTATGTACCAAAATCCGGTCAGGACGACATCTTGCGGCTCTTGGCCACCAGCGAGGGCGACGTCTTGGAGGACGACACCTTGGTGGACAAGGCTCGTGGTTTCGTCCTCGGTGGCCGACTTTTTTGCCTTGGGGGACTTCAAAGCTGGCTAATTTGTTGGGTGTGTGTCTTTTCGGATTCAGGCCCCCCTAAAATGATGGGTTTCCTCGTTTCCCTTTTCAGGCAACACAAAAGGGGTACCCTCAAACAATGACACACCTGACACACCCATTTATATTGCCAAGTATAAAAAGCGCATTCTGAAGATATCATTTGTATACCCCCAATGTGTCCCGTTTTGGTCCCACATGATTTCCCTGTTTTGTGGTTTTTAGCATCACCTTGGGCCAAGAGACTTTCCTCATATGCTGATTTTGATTAGCAGGGCCAAGTATGACCGAAACTCTTAGGAGGATTCCGACATTCTGGCTTCTCCTTGAATAGGGGCACTACAAGTGGTTGATTGAACTCATGGTTGCCTCTTCAAGGGTTCCTCGTTAATTGGCAATCAATTCAGTGGTGGACTCTGGCAAAAAATGCAAACCCACAAAAAAGAGCTCTGTATGTTTTTTTCTCTGCCCCTGGCTCTCTGAATGTAATTAGGGTGTTTGACACCCATTTTTTGCGGGAAACCTCGAATCTGACAGCCGCCAGGTGACAGACTCCAAGGCGGTGTCTGACGACATCAACGAGAAAAAGAAGGTGGCCGAGGCATCGGTTTCGGCAAGAGGCTTACTGGGTGAGTTAGATGACGAGTTCGATTCCAACTGATTTTGGTCACCTGTCATTGAGTCATCCATCCCCTTTACAGTTGGTTTTTTGGTGCTGTTTTAAAGGGAAGCTGAAGCCGGCAACTGATCCGATACAAAGCGAACCAGGCTTGCTTGGTGCTGGTATGCGTGGGAATCACACCAAATCGATGTATTTCGGAGAACTGACCCGGAAGTAATAGTCTTCCTGTCCCGGAATCTGAAGACCGCTTAAAGCTTCTGTTTGGTTCGTACAACCTCAGAGTACAAGTCAATCCAACCGGATCCTCCAAGCTCAACGGCTTGGTAGGAAGGCTTTTTCCCTCAGGTTTGGTTTGGGAAAGGAAGCTTGCACACATGTTTCGTGTCACTGCAAGCCAAATCGACAAAGGCGAGTCAGGCGACATCTCACTTCCCGGTCCTGGTGCCCTTGGTTTCTAGCCACTAAAGGAGTCCACCGGGCATCTCTCAAGATCAACCAGGGTTCTGCTGGTGGGGTCCCCGTAATATTGGCCCCAGGTTCACAAGCCCCTGGTTATTGATTACTGTGGGGGTGTCACTGGTTTTTAGTGGGGATGTATCGCTTTTGCAGGGGGGACACCCCCCATATTTATCAACGGGGGTTTATGAATCCGGGGTCAACATGTTGTCCACATCAAACGAAAAATTGCCTTTGGGTGCACCGAGCTTCTTCCTTTTGAGCTAATTGAATATCATGCCTTCAACTGGGGGGGACCCCTCAAGTGCTTGGTTTCCCTTTCGTTTCCCTTCTAATACCGACTGAAAGGGGGTTCCCCCAAAAACACCACACCCACATCTGTGCGAATGGCAGATTCAATTGAGCAGCCCTTTCAAAACCCCCGCTCTCTGGTTTCATGGGGTGTGCCCCCTTTGGAGGCAAGAACTTTATAAAACGGCACACCCATACGTCTGTCGAAGGCAGGGGTTTGCCCCCCTTTGGGGGGAAGCAGTTTTGATCGTACGGCCCCAAAATTTGACGGTCCATGGGCCAGGTCACGGAGAAGAATATCGACGTGGCGCGGGAGAGCTACAGGCGGGATTTCGCGTTGGAACGTGGGCCCTTCGCCAGCCCTCGGGTTGTAGGTTCGTGATGCTCTTTTTGTTTGGCAGGTATCGGTAGAACCGTCAACTAACCCTCAGTTGTTGGTTTGGATTGTTTGTCGGATGGGCGATTTGAACCCCTGGTTCCTGTAGACGGTAAATGGGAAACCACCCTTAAACCACCAAACACCGGGCTGCAAGCCACCAACAAGGGAGGCTGACAGTTGACGCACCAAACTCCTTGGGTCCTTTTTCATGGCGTTTGATGCGGGTTGATGGCCCAAGAAGGCCCACCGAGAGAGGAACTGCCACCCTTCGTTTCGCGCTGATGTTGGGTCTGTTGCAGCGTCGACCTCTCACTGCACCTGCCACCAATCAATTACCACACGTTGAGCCCGTTGCACCAAGCTCTGACTCTAACACTGCTTTAGCAGCAATCATGGAGGCATTCACCCACTTCAGTGGTCAACGTGATTCCTTCGAATTCCTTGTCTGTTCCTTACCCGTTTGAATGCTGAGTATTTTGGCGCTAGGATTGCCTGATTCGACAACCCCTTTTTGCACCCCAGAATATCTTGGTTCCAAGCTGGACCCCCAATGCACCCTTAGCCTCACTGCTTAAAAAGTGGGTTGCCACTTGCCGGCAAGACATCCATTCGGCCGCGCCTGCTTTTGAGGTACATTGAAAACGGAAACCAGCCATTTTGGGGGCCTCTATTTTGAGACATGCCCATTTGCTGAACTGAATCGAGTTGTTTCTTTTCCCCAGTTTTCAAAGGGAATCTATCCAGCTGAGCTGGACGCGTCACTGGATTTCCTTTTCGCAAGTTGCAATTTACTGGTGGCTTCCATTGAAACCGACCACCGGGAGGAATTGGTATCAGAATTTCAAGGGGTACCTTCCCCATTCTTTCCAGGGATCCTTCTTTCTAAAAAACCTCCAGAAACTCAGGGAAAATATCCTTTAAGAAAAAGACAATAACCATATTGTTATTTTAAGAACGATGGTTGAAAAGAATGGGAAATCACCCCCTAGAGAATTACCCCCCAAATTCTTCCATTCGGATGAAATTCTCGGCGAGGCCCGTGGCGTTCCGCACCTCAGTGCTCTTCTTCTGCATCGTGGAGCTCACAAACATCGACCCCATGTATCAGCAGCTCGCCCCCATGGGTTTTGGAGTTCACAGGATTTCTTGGGGGAAGAAATCAACGGGAAAATCATCATGTTTGTGGGCTGCATGTCATGTTGACACACCCATGCATTCGCAAGTTGAGCGAAAATTTTGCATGATGGGTGTCGAACGACGGCCTGGACAATGAACAGTAGATGCATATGCTTTGCACACATGGGGCACCCCAGTTCCGGGCAGGCTAATTTGCAAGGAAACAATCACCTCTGAAGGTTGACACTATTTCTCTCTCAAGAAGTCGTGGATTCTTTTGGATCTAATTCATCAAAATCCAGCTGAGCTACTGTGGATGGACGAAATCCTGCACCACCTAAGAAGCCCCGGAATGATGAATCCCCTGCAAATACCCATGAACAATGATTTCCCATGGTTTCCAAGTGGTGCAGGATTTCGTCCATCCACAGTATCCACAGAAGGTTTGCATGAATTAGACGGGACATTGCCTGGAGCAAGACTGCGGCGCTTTGCTTGGTCTTTATTTGTTTTTCCTGAGCGCTGTAGTCGTTTTCCCCAACTTGGGAAACATTTTACATTTTTGCTTCTTGTGGTTTAGTGGTTGAACTCCAAATCCACTGAACTGCGAAGATTTATTATTTTGCTCCCCTTCCAACGTCAGCCTGTGGTTCTTGTGGATAAATGGGAAGCCCGGAACACCACCAAACCGGTCTCCAAACCGGCAAGCTTGGAGCTGAAGTGAACCAAGTCCAGACTGCCGCGCGCTCAGGTATGTTCTGGGAGCAAAGAGAAGCCCAAAACGGATTCGCCGGGGGTAGCCTTGAGACTCAAGTCCATTGATTCGCCGACCTGCACGTTTTCAGGTACAGCCTGCAATGGTTCCAGAAGCTCTTCACCATCGCTGTCGACACCTCCCCCAAGGCGGACAACTTGGACGAGCGCCCCATGGCAGAGGTTTCATCAGGGTGGTTTGGGGTGGTGGGAACTGGAGCTGGATGAACGGGTCCCTGGCAAGTGGGAAATTTGCCCCCTAACAATGGGTTGTAACCAAGTCCTGGCTTGGGGTTGGTCGGAATGGATTTGGATTTGGACGGGCCCCTGCGAATGGGGTGACATCACCCCCCAAAATCTTCAGCAATATCCTGATGTTAAGGCCATCAGGTACCCCTCAATTGGTGGATTGGTGGTTTGTTGATTTGAACCTATGCCTCTTGTGTGGGCAAGTGGGAAACCAGTCCAATCCACCAATTCAAATCACCACTCAGCGGGAATCTGAACTTAGGTCTGTGCAACTGGTGCGGATGTTCACTGAGTTGGAAAAACAATGTTAGCTGGTGGCTAGAATCCTGAGAGATGGAATGCCTATGCTACAGGGCCCAACTGTAGTCATGTTCAAGTTTGTTTTTTGCATGTAGACTTGTTTGTTTTGTTTGCTTCCTGGGGTATTTTGTTTGTGGTTGATTCTCAGTTTTTGTTTGCGCCCACCGCAACGGCATATTCCCTTGTCCTTTTGTTTTGCCCGGTTACACTGCCCTCTCCCCCCTCCCCCTTCAAACATATTTGTCTCTATCAAGCCGAACATGCGTGGCATCCTAGGTCCCCCAGCTAGGTTCCCTTTTACCGTTTCTTTTTTGGTTGGGAGGAAACCCCCTACAAGCATAGACGTCCAGAAAAAAAGGTAAGTTGGTACCAACTTATTGTATCCTCTCTGGAGGACCTTAGGCTTCCCCTACAAAAGTAGACGTCCAGAAAAAAGAAACGCGTTACCCACTTATTCTAAGCTCTCTGGATGAGTGGCATCCCGTCTCCGTCTCCAAGGCCTGGGCATTTTGAAAAGCTTCTTCACCGAGCAGCTGTACCAGTCCATCTGCCGCGGCCTCTTCGAGAAGGACAAGACCCTCTTCTCCTTCGCACTGTGCACCAGCATCCTACGAGGCAACTCCGCGCCCAAGATTTGTGGTGCGAAAATTGTGGTGGAGCCAGGATTCCAATGCTTCGAACCCACGTTCAATGGCTGGCCAGGGGTACACGGGCACACCTCAAATGTAAAGATGATATGTATATAAAGACTAATTCTATTTGAAGGTAAAGCTCACTTTTGATAACTGTATAAAGCCATATGGCAGACTTGACCCGGCTGTACAGGGGTACCGGTTGTAAATGGTAGGCTCCTGAGGGCTAGGGGGGGCCCAGAATTTCCAATGCTTCGAACCCACGTTCGGTGGCATTGAACACCACGTTGAGACACGTTCAAGTGAGCTTGCTGTTGGTGGGGTGATGTTCGATTGGGCTTCACGACTATGTATATACACATTCATATGTGAGGATGCTCTCAGTTTGATCGAACATTGAGCTATATCAAGCCGAGCAGTTCTTCGATTCACAAGTCTGTCGTTCACTTGGACATGGCTAGTGACTTGGGTAGCTTGTCATTCTCGAAGGAAGCTCCTCCCATTGCCGTGAGCCATGGCAATTACTCGGAAGGCAACCTCTGCCAGGGGCTTTTTTCCTATTTACCCTCCCACCAATTAACACGGAAGCTGACGTTCGGGACCCAGACCCTTCAAAAGGAGAATGGTCCGAACTAGGACCCCCGGAATTTCAGGTGGTGAAAATTCGGAGCGGCTGCAGGTGACAAGCTGCTGGATGACCAGGAGTTGCGATATTTGCTGGTGCTCGGCTCAGCTCATACCTGGAGTGGTCCGACGTTTCCCGTGGTTGTCAGGCGCCCCCGCAAAGAAGGAACTGCAGCCTTGGTAGGCCTCATTAGTCACTACTAGCCCCTGTTAGGATTGAGGGGCCGTGCAGTGTTCTTCAGTCACGGTAACGGTAACGGCTTCCACCGCGATCCGTTCGGTTTGGACGTGGATGCCCAGTGTGCACAGTCTCTTGGAAAGCACCCACCGCTGTCTCTGTCAGAGAAGTCCTGCATGTTCAGCGATGTTTTTCTACATCTTTGTTATGGGAGCCAGCTTCAACATCGCTAGCAACACCTGCCCTCCAACCAATTAACATGGAACCTGACAGAGGGTCCCTTGAAAACGACAATGGTCCAAGCCAGAACCCTCCCCCCCAAAAAAAAACACCAAACACGTCAGGGTTCCACGTTAATCGGCGGCGTGGCAACTGAGACACTTCCGTCGGTTTGATCAAGTGGATCATCTCGTGCCGCTTCGAAGCAGGTTTTCTTTTGCCGTTCCAAGCAGCCAGGTGAACCACAATCAAAACCCGGGTCGACCATTTTAAAACCGGATTTTGATTGTGACTCAGGTGGATGGACAACATTTCCACTTTGCAGAATGGATTCTTCCATAGGGTTCCGCATGACTGCCTTTCTAGGCTGCCGATTTCCTCGTGTTTCTGGCGTTGCGGGGATGCAAGGGTTTGATATCCACCAAACAAGCTCCCGGCTGTCGCTTAGCAGCTGTGCTAGCCAGACCCTCCCCAGTTTTCTCTTCAACAAATTGGCAATCCACTGTGAATCTGGCAGAGGCCTGTACGCGTTGCCTCACGAAGTAGGACCTTTTGGATGCAACGGCAGATAGGAAGAGAGAGAGAGAGAGAGAGAGAATCAACACCAATTGAAAAATGATCCTTCTCAGCACAAGTTGGCCCATCCAATAAAAGATGGGCAGTTTCCAAATTGAGAAGGATGGGGGAAGAGGAATCCACGTGGAATCTCTTCAACAAGTTGGTCAATCCAATCGAACAATGGGTGGAATCGACCTTTCATCACGGCTAATTGCCATTTCTGGAAGACCACCCTTCAGCAAAGTCTTTGGCTTCATGTAGCGGGGCAGATCAGTGGTTGTTGGCTGCAGTCCAGGAAGCTATCCAATCGCTGAGGTTGTCCGGCATCCCAAACTTGAGGGAATTCCCCAGTATGATCTCAGGGGACAAACCAAATCTGAAAGGTCCAGCTCTTTTGGAGGAACGTGAGCCTTAGAGCCCAAGCTTATCTATCCCACCGCCATGCGGCCCCTTGGCTTGGCGAATGGCCCGTGCTCTTTGGACCTCTTTGGCCTGAGGTTGGGCCCACCAGCGACATGGTGGAGAAAGGCCCCGCGGTGCCGGAGGAGTGGGTGGGCAAGCCCCGCTGGAACGAGATCCTCACCTTGGCCACGCTGCCCGCCGCTCGGCGCCGGAAAAGAACAAAAAGTGGGCGGCGCGGCGTTTTGCCTTTGAGTGGGTACCCCTGGTTTCGGTGGCTGGAAAAGGATACTTATGGAAAAACACCGATTTTTCTTGTTTGGGAAGGGGTGGGGGGCAAAAAAAGACACACGCTGTGACTTTTGTTTTTAGTTGGTACTCGTGCTTTGGTTGAAAGGGTTCACCAAAAGGATAATCTCCAGTTTTGGGCCCGCGGAGCCCGCCCATCCATCCAATTTGGGCGCGGGACCTACTGGCGAACCAAACACATATGGCCATGGGTCAAAACCCATGGGATCCCATTTTGGGGTAACCACCCAGTTTTTCCTTTTGTTTTGTGGCTGCCCCACTAAAATTGTCTTCCCAAAAAAGGGTTCCCTTTTTTCCAGGGTCACTGAACAACTGAGATAAGGCTCAAGAAAGGAGTCTTAGGTGAGATCGATTCCAAGCCCTTTAGGGCACTATCCTTTGCCCAGACTCTCTAGCACTCATTGGATTTCCCGCAAAGTTACACGATATGCTGGTCCAATGATGCTGCTTTAAATACAGAACTGGGAAACTGAAAGACCCATACTCAATAGTTCAGGTTCAGTGGTGCTAGACAGTTCAGTCTGGCAAAGCTTCAACCCCCACACAAAAGCGGCTTGCCCTCGGCAAGTAAGTTTCGGGTTGGATAACCATTCACAGTTCGGTCCAATGGGTATCCAAAAGGGGACCTCCAAATTTAACGGCCGACTCCAAAACAACTCCATTCACAGGCATCCAGCCCTTCTAGAAAATCTCCCTGAGTTGGGTGGCTCCTCTTTCTTCCTTTCTTTTGGCAGCAGTTTTTTCAGGGAAGGGTCCCGTTGGCTGGCCGTCTTTTTCAAAGAAAGGGCGCCCTTTTTCGGACAGCCGGTGGTGAAACTTCTCGGTAAAATCTCAGCGGCCGCAGGCCTTCACGGGTTTCTCGGACTTCTTCGCGTCGCATGTGGGGGAGTTCAAACGCATCTACGACTCCGTGGAGGCACGAGGGGGGTTTGGGGTGGGGTGGGGTGGGGTGGGGTGGGGTGGGGTGGGGTGGGGTGGGGTGGGGTGGGGTGGGGTGGGGTGGGGTGGGGTGGGGTGGGGTGGGGTGGGGTGGGGTGGGGTGGGGTGGGGTGGGGTGGGGTTGGGGTGGGGGGTTGGGGTGGGGGGTTTGGGGGGTTGGGGGGGGGGGGTACGAGGGAACTTTATGTATAATGTGAACGGGCCATTCGCCTTCTGATAACCAAGTCCTGGTTAAGAGAATTTGTAAAATTCTAGATGGTTCCAGCCCAGGAGGGGCCCTGCCAGGACCCTTGATTTTTAGATTTTTTAGAATTTTTGGAACTTTTAGAAATTTTTGGAATTGAGTTCTAAAAATTCTAAAATTCGGACCCCCACAATTTAGAATTTTTAGAACTCAATTCTAAAAAATCTAAAAATCGGACCCCGAAATGTAGAATTTTTATAATTCTAGATGGTCCCAGCCCAGGAGGGGCCCAGCCAGGACCCTTGATTTTAGATTTTTTAGATTTTTTAGAACTTTTATAATTTTTAGAATTGAGTTCTAAAAATTCTACAAATTCTAAGCTTCGGGGTCCGATTTTTGGAATTTTTGGAATCGAATTCTAAATATTCTCGAAATTGTAAATTTGCGGGGTACGAATTTTGGAATATTGAGATTTTTTTAGAACTCATTTAAAAAGCTTCTAAAAGGTCTAAAAAATCAAAAATCAAAAACAAACTCTAAAAATCAAGGGGCCCCTCCTGGGCTGAGACCATCTAGAATTCTAAAAAATCTAACATAGAGTTTTTTTGAGAGTTCAATTCTATAGTTTCAACATCAAAAAACATTGAGCATCCTGCACGCCCCTAAGCTAGGACGTGAAAGGCATGTCGCCCCCTTTGTTCGCGAGCAAGCAGAGAGGTTGGAAAGAGTGAGGAATGGATGGGAAGGTGGAGGACATGCCTCTCACTAGCGTAAAAGGGGTAGGAAGAGAAATGAAAGATGCTTCTCTTTTTAGCTGTTGGATGGGGTGAAGGCAATTCACCCTTTCATGCTACTCCTTTCTCTTTTCCACGCCTTTACCCACAACCGCAAGTAGCTGTGTGTTGGATAAAGGCTTGGGAGACGAAGGATAGAGAGTGAGGGATAGAGATGAATGCTGGGCCAGCCCTCACAAGGCTTCTCTCTTCGTTCGTCCATCATTATCTCTTCATCCACATCCTTTATCTCTCCTTAAAGGCCGGGAGAGAAGATAGGAACAGGACAGGCAATGGAGCTTCAGCTCGTCTCATGCCTTCGCCAGCTCTAGAGCCAACATAAGAGAGGGAGAAGGGGTGACATCTCTTTCTCTCACGTAGAGTCCTTGCCATTATTTCAGAATGAAGAAATGGCGTGGGAAGGCGCGTTAGAGGGAGATGACCAGCTCCTCCATCATTGTCCTATCTGTTAGAGCTGTGGGGCCAACGGAGAGAGCAAGAGAAAGAGGGTCAACAGGTAAAGATGATTGGGGAAGAGATAGAGAGTGAACGGAAAAGCTGGGACAATAAGGACATTCCAGCTCGTCTAGCTTTCATTCACTTCCCTTCTCTTGACCTCCCTCGTTTCTGGGCAAGAGGTTGGGAAAGAGAAGCTGAATAGAGGTGAAGAAAGAGGAATTCACTTGAAACTGCTGGAAAGAACTGGCCAGCGGAGGGGATTTCCTCTGGCCACCTCTCACCTAATCACTTTACCTCTCTCGTCATCAAATTCCTTTCTCCTTTCCATTCTCACCGTTGCAACGGCTAGGAAAGAAGAAGGGGTGAAGAGATAGGAGAGAGAGCTAGAATGAAGAACCCAGATGACATGAAAGACGTTCTGGATTCTGTGACATGGTTAAGGGAAAGGAGATGTTGGTGATAGAGAGGGAGAAGGAGTTGCATTCCTTCCTCTTGCATACAATCCTCGCCACTCCAGAATTAAGAGATGGCAAGGGATTGCGTGTGAGAGGGAGATGACCAGCTCCTCCATCATTATCCTACCTGTTAGAGCTGGAGCTGGGCAAGGAATGTCTCTCTCCACTACTTGTTGTGAACTCTAGGGATCGCATGCCAGGTAAACGACCGGAGAGAGCGAGAGAGAGATGGAGGGCGGTCATATGATGGCTAATGAAAGAGAAGGCGCCATCATCACTCTCACTTTTTACCTCTCATTACCTACCTCCCATCATCTCTAGCTTCTAAATCTTGCATGTGGATGAGGGAGGAGATAGGATGAGAGGGAAAACGGGACAAGGTGAGCCCACCCACTCTCTCCTTCACCCACCTTTTTAATCTCCTTTTCTCTCGCTTGCAGGTGATGATGAGTGAAGAAGCGAGCGAAGAGTCAGGGCAAGCAAGGAAGAGACAGGGAAAGAGATGTTACTATCCTAAAAATGTTTCCATATTCTAAGAGTATAAATCAGAGACGCTTTATCATTTGAGATGCTTTCCATCTCTTGCATTCCCTTTCTCCATTCTATTTCCCTCTCATGTCACTCCCAAAGCTATTAAAAGAGAACGGGAATGACAGGTAAAGATGATTGGAATTGGACAATAGGGACATTCCAGCTTGTCTAGCTTTCATTCACTTCCCTTCTCTTGACCGCAAGAGGTTGGGAAAGAGAAGCTGAAAAGAGGTGAAGAAAGAGGAATTCATTTGTAACTGCTGGAAAGATTTTCTTTTCTCCTTTCCATTCTCACCGTTGAAACGGCTAGGAAAGAGATAGGAAAGAGAATTAGAATGAAGAACCCAGATGACTAAGGAAACAGAATGGTTGGATGGCCATCCATCTCCTTGCCCACTCTCTCATCTCTTTCCCCGCCCCCACCTCCATCTCAGCTTCAAGGAAGCTGTAGGTGGTGAGGAATAGAAATGAAGGGGGGAAAGGGTGGTGGTAAGGTGGTAAGATAGAGGCTTGAATCATGAGGCCAGACAGCCATCCTCCCCTCTGGCCTTTTTTTCTTGGCATATCTTCACTTTCCAAGAATATCTTTTACCATCCTCATCCATCTCCCAGCCAATGAAAATGAGGTGAGGGGATGGGGCCGTGAGATGGCCAAGCAATGGGTTTTTCCCTCTCTCTCGCCCTTCTCTCCCTCTCTACCTCCCATCACCCAACCTCTGCTTCCGAGAAAAAGAGTTGGGGTGATAAAGGGAAACAAGAAGGGGGGAGAAATAAGCAATGGAGATTCCTTAGCCCACCCTTCCTTGAGATCTTATTGGTAGGCATTTCCTGTCTATAGACTCTCTAGACCCAATTATGAATTGATTTTTGTAATCTACAGTACCAAGTCTTGGTCATTTCTGTATCACCTATTAATCACTTGTGTCTACTTTGCTCCTTTGATAAGACTTCTGAAGTCCATGACATCAATAATCGCAAGGCAAGAGAAACACCAAGAGCTGAGAAAGATAATTAAATATGAGATACGCTAAAATAGATTATAAAAAATGTTGAATTGGAATTAGTTTCTGGATTGACCTGACCGTGCAAATCTGCGACGCTGCTATCCCTTTTTTCGCGCAGATCAAGTGGCAAGTGCTGAAAAAGGAGCCGGTTCACATTATACGCATTGTTCCCTGCCACGGGGGGGGGGGGGGGGGTTCTGGTGAAGTGGGTTCCGCGGGCTTTGAGCTTGGCTTGATGTCATTGACGTGTCAATGTTCGATTTGTCCCATGTCCAAGAAAATAGCTGATACAAGTATATAATAGCTGTGCATCAGGGCGCATTGGGCATAAGAGGAATCTAGAAAATGTATGCGAGGTCAAGGGGAAGCATGACAAACACTCCGTGACGATGCCCGAGGCAGAGGGCATTAAGCGACCCTCAAAGTTCGGCCCAAAAGCGACCTCTGCCAGGCTGACAAGGAGCCTTTGCCTGGCAACTGGGAAGAGAAGCTGACGCCGATGCAAAAGTGCCGCGATCCAAATCCGGAGTGCCGGCTAGGCTGCCATCGACTGTGTCAAATGTCTTCTAATTGGTTTACGAATTTCTTCCTTCCATCCCTCCGATGCAGATTGGGCAAACCTCTATTTGTGTTTGTGTTGAGGCTACCCTTGCAGGCGCTGGTTACAAGGGAAACCGAAAAAGAATCCCGGTATTTCGACACGCCCATTCCTCTTCAAAATTTCATTACAGAGCCTCGACTTTCGCAGTTTTTGCTTGGGCCGCATGACACGTATGGTCACGGCATCCATGACAGCAGGGAGTTCGATTGTGGGCCCTGTGTTGCCCAGGTGCTTCATGCGCATGTCAGAGGTCATGCTGTGTTGTGAGTCTTTCTTGTTGTTCCTCGGATGTTGTTTGGCCTTCTGTTTGGAAGTATGTTTCCCTTCTTGTTTGCTTGGCTCACGAAAAATGGCCCACTGGAACACCCAACAAACAATGAACCCCTTCTTTTCTGGTTTTGATCCACAAAATGCCGCAAGGCCGAAACCGCGTTGGTCCATTTCGTGGTTCGATTGTACGGGGTAGGGGATCAGAGGGCTTGTGGCTTGAGGATTTGTTTCGTGCGGGCGATGCGCATCGACTGCCTGAAGGCAGGCTTTGGCCGTGGTTTCAATGGCGAGTTCCAAAAAATCCATTTTCTGCGCCAGTGGCCATCGTTTCAAGGGAAGCAGCAAAATGATAAACTTCGATGGATAAACAAAATCCTGTACCAAACAAGTTGGTGGTCTATCGCACCAGGTTTCATTTATCCCTGCTATATTTTTGTTCCACGCGTGTGATGTTTTGTCTCGACATGGCTGAACATTAGACCCAGACAAACATGGTTTGGGTACCCCACTGGCAAGCCACAGCCTAGCTATGGAAGGATTCCGGCCTTCACAAGGATGCAGGGATCACCGCGGAGAGAATTTCTCCACAAAAGGGCCCGCAGTCTTTGCGCGCAGGGTGAAAGCTTGATTGCGAGCCTTCCGATGTTACACTCACGATGTTTGGTTCAGCCACTCGCATAAAGGGAAAGACCATGCAGGTCTACAGAAATTACAGTGTCAGCCACACTGACAAAACCCGCACCATGCCTAGATCAGAGCGCAAGCGACCACAACCTCTACTGCCTTAGCAGGTTCCAACTCACCGCGTGCTGGTTGTCAGTCCGCAGAACTTCCTCGCCTTGATGGGAACCCTTCCTCCCTTCGCAGAACCTTCTCGCGGGTCGTCTAAATTTCTCTTCATTACTACCTGGAGTCTCAATGACCCTTTAAAATAGGTCCATGACCCCATTATTTAGGGTACTGACCCCCACTACCCCCGCAGAAGTTCGTGGCGCCTCCTCTTGTAGCCACCCCGCAAAGTGCGTAACAGAGCCGCTCTTTGCTCCGTAGCCCATGACTCTCCTGCGCCTTCCTCTGCTTTTGGATGCTTGTCAAACGAGCCCTCGTTCTTCGACTCGAACGTACGAAAGCAAGCATAGAGCAGCTGAACTATCATGACAATCTTGAGGCAGTTCGGAGGCCATCCGCTACCTTGCTGCTTGCGGCATAACCCGATGCACGTAGTTTGCATGATGGCAGGTAGTCCGACCCGGACTAAAAAAACACTAAGATAGAAGCCAGTGCATTAGCAATCAGCCTAACATAGTGAGGCGTCGTGGCACATCATTTGTTGTGCCGTGTTGGTGCGGTTTGGGTGAATCCTTTGTGCACCAAAGGCGTCTCTTGTTTGTTCTATGGCAGGGTGCGCGCAGCTTATCTCTTGGCATCCATCCTTCGCATCCACGACTTCCCTTACAAGAACACGTCTCCTTCATTTGTGAGGGTTCTGCACAGGGCTTCCAGGGCTTCCGAGGCTCCCGATGTTCGATTTTCCCAACTCGGTGTCTTTTTGCGCGCGAAGTCGTGGTGGCTCCCAGCCATCCGGTTCCTTAACTTTTTAGCCTTTTAGTGTTTAGTGGTAGTTTCCATTTCGCCCACTAAAAGTTATTATTTTCACTTTTCGCGGGGTATCAGATCTGAGGCCAGCCCAGAAATCAGCTCCCCCCCGGTTTTCATTTGGGAGGGTTCTTCACAGGGCTTCCGAGGCTCCCCATGTTCGATTGGCTTCCGAGGCTTTCCATGCTCGATTTGTCCTCCCTCGGTTCCTTTTTCCGCGCGGGACATCGGCTTGCGAAGCGGGCGGCCGCCTGCCGCCTGCCGCGCGCGCCGCGCGGAACAGGCGGCGTTGATCACCTTCATCTCGAACCAGATCGGCGGGCGCTTCGTGGAGCCCCCCACCTTCGACATCTCCAAGTCCTTCGCGGACTCCGTGCGCCTCGAACGAAGCAACCCCCCAGCTAGGTGCCCTTTGACCCTTTCGTTTTTTGGGGGTTCAACGAGCTCAGCATGGTAAGATCCTTTACTTGAAGATCCCCTACATCGCTTGAACCAACTTTTTTGAGGGAGGGGTCCCCTACTAACATAGACTACAGAAAGAAGTTGGTACCCTGATTCTAACCTCTCTACTGGAGGACCTAGTCTAAGAATTTTGGGGGGGCGGGATCGGTCCGGGGCAGACGTCTGAAAAGTTGCTCGGACCCGACGAATTGGAGGTCTTGGACCTGAGCGGCTTTTTACCCGAAAAATGGCTTGGCAGAGTGTTGAGGTTCGGTAATTCGAGTTTCATCCCGCGCTGGTGCGAACACCTGCTTCGGTACTAACAACATGTTGATCCACTTGCAGGGAGTCCAAGACCGGAGCCAAATGCCTTCGAACATGGCCCAAACGGGAAGGCGCAGGTCAATGGGCATTCGATTCCCGGTTTGTTTTCACGGCGACTTGAAGCGCATGCCATGGCTGGTCTACAGTCTGTGCTGTTGGGTGAGTCTTAATGGGACAGGGGTCCTCGAAAACATGGAAGCCCATGGTAAATGCTAACATGCCCCACTTCAACCGGGTCCCTTCAAATCGAGCATCCTCAAACTTCAGTTTGGGCTTTAGGTATACTCGTTATTCGGTACTTGTCTTAAAAAATAAGGTCTCCCGTTTTGGACTTGTTTGCCAGAGGAGCAGCAGAGCCATGTGAGAGATGGCATAGATATGGCACATGTATGCAAACTATGCAGGAGTGCCTGGAACACGTTCTTGGTCAAGCAAGGCCAACTCCCGTTCGGGGTTGTTTGGACACCTTTTTTTTTTGCCCTTGCGATGGTTGGTCGCTTTGTCGGTCGGTCGGTCGCTTAGTGGTCAGGTCTTCCTTTCTCACATTCGGAGCGGGTTTCGAAGTTCTTCTGGCCCAGGAACACGACGCCGCTGATCTTCATCCTGTCCCCGGGCACGGACCCGGTGTCGGACGTCATCGCCTTCGCCGACAAGCTTCTTGGCCGAGTTGTGTTTGGGGACATTTGACCTGGGAAGGGCGCGAGTTAGGTGGGGTGGCGCTTGGTGGACATTTGGAGTCGATTCTGTCACCATTGTTTGAGGGTGTTGGTTATGTTGGGTGGGGTGCCAAAACAAAGTGTCTGAGTGTCCATGGCACAGGGGGGGACCGGAAGGAGGAAGGGAGGAGCGAGGTTTCTTGACCGAGGATGTTGTTTGGTACCGTAGTTTTGGAAGCTGGGAGAGCGTATTCCCATTTTGTCTTTTCGTTTTGTTTTTCTTCTTTCTTTTTTCTGGTCACCCACGCAAAACAGATATCTGGTTTTCCTTTAGGTTTGTTGTCCTTTAGCACTTCAACGAACAGCGTGGCCTCAAAAAAAGACAAGACCCATTTGGTTGCCGGAGAGATGGCCTTTTTCAGCCACCAGTACTTGCCATGGAATGTTGTGCCTGGTGCAGCTTCCGAGCAATGCGACTCGAGTCGTATGTTGTCTTTTTCCCCGGGGTCGCCCGTTTTTGAGGGATGCTTGTAGCTTGTTGAAGTTGGTCCGTCTTGATTGGGCGTACCCATGTTTGGTGGTTTTAATGGGAAACCAAAAGGACAACCTCACATTTTCGAGGGACCCCTTCCAAAAACACCCAAGTTGTGTTCACATCCAAACCAGCCAGGTGACCCAAGGCAGCCAAGCAAGCCATTAGCGCGTCATTGCGCTACGGGGCGCGCGGTCGAGCTTCATCCTGGCCCGGCCGTTGTTTTCAAATGTACAGTAATTGGATCGATCCAGTTGCTTTCTTTTTCCCATGCACTTTAAAAGCCAGCAACATCGACTGAAAAACAGCAGCAACCTGGCTATCTAGGTACAGTTTGCAACATGTCATAAACATACGGACGAAGCAGTGCTTCTCACATCAGGGCACCATAATTTTCCATCAACAATCACCCAGCCAGAAGGACTCTCACTATAAATGGCCCAAACGGCCATGTTCAAAGCATCCCAAAACGGGAAATATAGGGATTCCGCTCAAGCTGAATGCTGGCGTGCGGGCGCTTGAAACATGTGGGCGGTTTTGGGAGGCCGAAAAAAAACAAGGGCCTCTCCCGCTCGAGCTCAAATGATTTGCAAAAAACAAAAAAAACATTGGGGATCAAAGAAGACATGTTCAAAGCAAACCCTCTTCCCGTATAGCGGAATGGCAACCAGCGGAACCAGCCTTTAAACCAATTGGAGAATGGCTGGTAGCTGGATTCATTACTGAGAAATATGATATCTTGAAAACACATGAAAACACCTTTCTGTAGAAAAGGAGCTGGTCATATTTCTGGGGTGTACCGATCCTTGTGTTTCAACACGTGAAGCCAGGATGGAATTTGGGACGAAGGGGCCCTGGACACTCCACTTGGACGCTGCCCCCAACTTGCGCCACCCAAAATTGCTCCCTCACATGCAACCAGGAGTCGGAGTCTAAACGAGATTTCTTCCCATTCAAAGGGCCTCCGATCCGAACACCACAGAATCTGATGTGATTTTGCGTCAGGCTGAACATGGCGAAGCGCTTCGAGTCTATCTCGTTGGGCCAGGGACAGGGACCAAAGGCCATGACTCTCGGCTTGCGACCCGTTGGGGGAGCTGATGTGGAATTTCCACCTGTCACTCACTTGTATTGTTGTGATTTCTCGCGAGTTTTGCGGGCTTTGACATACCTGCTCGAACCCGTCTCTTTTTTCTGTGTGTGATGTTTGTTTCTTCATCAAGCTTTCGATACGTGTGGTGCGGCCAGAGTTTGTGTCCGAAACCAAGCTGAAAATGTGGGTGTGTCTTTTTTTCGGGGGCCCCCCAATTTGTATTTCGGTTTTCCTATTGGCGTCCAATTGAAACCACCAAAAACCTCCGGGGAAACCACAAAAAAAGCCGAGACGAGGCCCCCACCAAGTGGGGCATCAGCTTAGGAAGCTGATCGAGCAGGCCCAAGGCTCGGGTGGCTGGGTGCTCCTCTCCAACTGCGCCCTGGCATGGGAAAAACGTCAGCGTCGGTTTGGTGGGGGGGGAGGGGGGGAGGCAGAGGGGGGTTGCTGCCTGGAGCCATGCTTGGACAGGTTCTCGTGCGAAAAGCATGGATTAACTAAGTGCCTGGGTATCCTGAATCTTCCCAATTCAAACAACAACTCATTAAGTCAAGCGGCAGCGTGAAAGAACAGCACAAGTTCCACAGCGCGCGTTGTGAAAACGCAGAGTTTCGAGGCTATAGGCCGCAGAAGGTGATCACCTTGGCTTTCGTCCAAACGGGGCAAGTCCTTGGTTAGTAGAAGCAGTTGAGGTCCACTGGTTTAGATTGGTTTGATACACCACTTACCAGGGAAACCACAAGAGGACACCTGTGCAAATGAGTGCCCCCCCCCCCACCCACCCCACCCAAAAAAAAACACACGGCCCTCCGATGACTTTGTTTGCGAGGCCACTTGATGGAGAGCTGGATGCCCACGCTGGAGGCCATCGTGGAGCAGTTCAACGGGGAGAACATGCAGCTTGAAAATCAGAGAGAGAGAGAGAGAGAGATTTGCCGACAGAAATGTGCTCTGTCTCTCTGTGTGTGTGTGTGTGTGTTTGTTTTTGTTTGCTTAAGATAATCTCCTGTTTTTAAGGGAATCTATCACCACTGCTGGGAGCGAGATAGACTTCCATTTGGTGACAAGCAAAATGTGTTTGTGTGTGTGTCCGTGTGGTTGTCCGTGTGTTTAACCAAACACATCCCCTGTTTTGTTAAAGGGAATCTATCACCACTGCAAGTATCAGTTTTGTTTCTTCCATATAATTTAAGCAAATGGGAGAGAGCGGCTGGCTGCTTCCATTTGCTCAGCGTATTGTTGACCCCGAAGTAATAGACCCGTCCTGTCACCAGGGGGTGTTCCAGCGACCCCTAAAGCAACAGCCCACGCCTCGCATGGACCCGAGCCGAGCAGAGCGGACATTTTTCTGAGGCAGACCAGCTTCCGGCTGTGGCTCACCTCCATGCCAGCAAAGTCCTTCCCTGTGCAGGCCGGAGACAGAGCGGAACACGCCTCCGTTTCGGCTTCCGAAATGGTCGGGAAGCGAAACTACTGTAGGTCCCCAGCAGTTGGTGCCCTTTCTCAGCCGTTTCTTTTTTGCTGGGAGGGACACCCCCTACTAAAACAGACGTTTCAGACAACAGTTGGTACCATTTGTCTAATTTTTTCTATTGGAGGACCTAGGAAACATTCCAACAGGGGTGACGTAAAAAGGGCTGGAGCTTGGACTGCCGGTCTTGGGTCCATGGACTTTGTTCAAAGCCTCTCACCCAAGTCCGGGAGGTGTTCCACTTCCAAAAGCGATTTGGAGTTGGTATGTGGCAGATTCGAGGGACCCCCGACGTAGTATGGTATGTAATTGTCCGTTTCGTACCCTTTGAATGCAGGTGAGAGGAATACCAACGCTAAAAAACAAGTTCATTGGAGAGGTCAACACACATCCCCATTTGATTTCCGGGTGCCAAGACTGGCTCCGACGTCCTTGATTTTCCTGAAACTTATTGGTTTTGGGTTTAGGCTTTCCGAGCCTTGTCTATCCCCTGAAAGGAAACCTGCAGTTAAATGGTTCAGTTTCGGGACCTCACCTTTTATAACCTTTACAGCCGGCAAGGGCACAGACTCGGGAGCGCAAGCAAGGAGGGTACCCGTTTTTGGGCAGAGTTCCACTTGTTGACTGCAGGGTAGGCTTGAACCCGGCGGTTCATTACCCCAAACGGAGGACCTTGGGGTAGTCAAAAAGTGGAACCCTGTTTCGTGGTGGTTTTACACCCAAAGATTGGCAGGGTCACTGCATTTCTTCAAAATGTTGATCAATTTACTGGCGGAATGTCCATTGAAACTGCCACTTTGGGAGGTTCCCTTCAAGGGAAATGATCGGAAACCCATCCCACTTGTTTGCAGGTTTTGCTAAGGGTACTCTTTTTCGGGCGATCTCAGACCTAAAGAATGGGCCTGGATGGCCAAGTTGCTGCTTTGTTCAGTCACAAATGCTGGTTTTTGGGGTAAAGTGGATGGACAAAAGCGATCGCAACTGGGGATCCAGGGGCGGTTTTCTTCGGAGACCACCTGGGCAGCTCAGGGCACAGTGGTTCAATACCCCAAACGCAGGACCTTGGGGTTGTCAAAAACCCTGTTTTCGGGTGGTCTCAAACCCAAAGATGGGCAGAAACCTCCAGGTGGGGGGGGTTCGTGAAAAGAGCGGCTCAGGTGTTGCAGAACGGGGTGAAGATGACCAACGAGCCCCCGAGCGGCCTGCGCGCCAACCTGCTGCGCTCCTACTCCGCGCTCACGGACGAGGTCTTCAAGGAGGGGGGGGCCGTTTCATGCCCAGAAGACCTTGTGCAAACCCCAATTGGTTCACCCTTCTCGGCAACCACTCATGGTTGTTGTTGGGTATGATGTTTGCTTATTGTGGTTTAGTGGTTGAAATCCCCCGCTGAACTGCAAAAAAACAAATTGTTGCTTCCCTTCCAACGTCAACCCAGGTTTTGGAGTGGGTTTTAAAGGAAACCAACGGGAAAACCACCGTTTTGCGGGGGGGGCGGGGGGGGCGGGGGGGGGCGGGGGTTGGTCTCCGATTTTGAGACAAACCCATGTGTCATATTTTGGGGGTAGGAGAACTATGATTGCTTCTTGTGCGTTTCAGATGTCTTATGTCCCCTGTTGGTTTTAAAAGGGATCTATCGCGACAAAGATGGTCATTTGTCCAGGGCACGCATCCGCAAATGGAAGTTAGGGAATCAATTGTTTGGGAAAACAAACGTAATGTTTAGGGCCCCTTCCCCTATGGTTTTTGAGGGGTAAAGCTGCGTGAGAGCCTTACTATGGTTCACGGCGATGCCCGTTTCTCCCAGCATAGACGGACCGGGAGGTTTGGGAGAGAGATGTTTGTCCCCAGTGATTCCGTTTACCGGGTAAAGGCAGGGAGGACACGGGTTTCAAATCAAAAATGCCAAGTTCCCGCCAAAAGAACACCAGAAATACAGCCCAATCTGCCACAGCCCTGCGATGGATTGGCTCCGGGTGAAGACACATACCTTTTCCCAGCTAAGAGTGGGTGATCATCTTGACTGTTTCCAGCCATACGGTGGTCTGGTTTTTCCCATGGTTTCCACGGGAAGAGCTTGGTCAGCTTGGATGGACATAGACTCTCCTGTAGTTCTCGTGACTCAGTCGAATGCGAATGGGATTTTGTTTCAGCGGCTTTTTGCCTGCTCCGACCAGGAATCCAGGACACTCGATCTGTTTGCCGTATCGGGAAGATTGGAGCTCGACCCTGGTTTTCTTCCCCAGTGAATTGCAGTTGCCACGAATTATAGCAGGCAACCCGCCATTTCCGTTTGATTTTGAACGGCTGGCACGCCATTGCTCGCCTGCCTTTACCAGGTAAACGGAATCACTGGGTTCTCTGACTGCTCAGTCCATGTTCCAGGTCCGCCCCCAAGCTGATCCTTTCATTTCTCGCGCAAAGAAGAACTCGATTTCGGATTGCACTCCGAGCCGTTAGCGCCCAGGAGTCCAACAAGCCGGAGGTCTTCAAAACTTTGCTCTTCGGCTTCTGCTTCTTCCACGCGGTGGTGCAGGAGCTGACTGCGAGACCTCGCTCCGGCCCTCGAGGTGAAGAATTGGCAACCAAATGGTGGAAACCCCGTTTTGCATCCCCTTTGAGGGGTTTCAAAGGTGTTCCTTGCCCTTTTTGGTTAGGCAAATGCTTAGTTAACTTTTGATTTCTGGATGCTTGGTTCCTTCTTCTTTTCCTCTGCCTTTTGGTTCCTCTGCCTTTTGGTCCCTGTTTGGGTTTCCCTTGTCCCCTCTGAACGGCAAACGACCCCCCCCCCCCGCCCCCACATTTTTTGCGTTTGGTTACTGCGAAGTCCGCGACTTCAGGTGAGCTGAGAGCAATTTGGCTATGAGTTGTGATATGGGACCTGAAAAGCTGCTTGGTGGACATGAATCCCCATCTAAATGATGCCCACCAAGTAGTGCAAGTTCCCCTTTAAACGGCGGCACGCGCGGGAGCGTTAAAGGGCCCTATAAAGGAGCCGGAACCGGCCATGATTTTATACATATCGCGATTGGACCCATCCTGAACGCAATCTGGTGGCACATGGCGCTTTGAAGCATGCGATGTGCCCCAGAAGGTCGGGGGTGTGCCGTTCTGACCTGAGTTTAGTTCACGGTGCAGGACCTTCTTTACATTTCGGGATCCAGCATTTCTGCTGACAAAAACCTTACTGCAGGACCGGCGGAAGTTTGGACCCATTGGCTGGAACATTGCCTATGGCTTCACTCCTGAGGACGCGGCATGGAGTTTTATCCCCTGCCAACGGGATCCAGAATGCGGGTTCATGGGGTAATTTGCGAAGAGCGTTTTGAGGGTTCTCAAAAAAACCTTCGGGGGTGGGATTCGTGTTGACCACGGTTCGAGCGTCCAGAGAGCGTCATGAGAGCGTCAGCTGAATGAACCCAGAGAAAGGCAGTCTATCAGAGAGACGCTCTGAATCGTCTGGCAGCTGCGGACGTGTTTTGTTTGTGCAGTTGGACCATTGGCATGTTTGTTGCCTTTGGCAAGGGTGCAAGCCTCAACAATGCAACACACACACACACGCAGGGCTCCACAGTTTCACCTGCTTTGGCTTGGTGTTAATGGGAACGCCAAGAGGAACCAACCATTTTAGGAAATGTCGATTCGCGCTTGCTTTTGCCAGTTTCATTGCTTTGCTTTTGGGGTTCATTGCTTTGGGTTTCCCTTGCCTTGTTTCAGTTTCACTTGCGGACTGGTCTCTGCAGCTTTGGCGTTTCGAAGGACCTCCTGGTCTGCAGGCAGCAGCTCATGCTCTTCGTGAACCAATACGAACAGGTCCCCTACAAGGCAAGGGCCCGGTGGATTCCGAGGGGGCGGACAAAAAAAGGGGGAGGTGACTCGTTAGTGCCCTTTTACCGTTTCTTTTTTGGGGGAGGGTTCCCTACTAGAATAGACGATTCAGAAAAAAAGGGTACCCTTATTCGAACCTCTCTACTGGAGGACCTAGCTAAAGTGTAAGGAACACCATTTTGAGGGTCCAAATCCCGATTTGGACACATACCCAAATCCCTTGGAAGACGAGCTCGCCAAGGTTGGACGGTCCAAGCGGTTAACCTGGTGGGGGTTCAGGCTGAGTCAATGTTTATGCACCCTGGGCTCAACCCCAGAGCTCATGAAAACACACCGGGCGGGGCTTCCTGGGTTTCGCTTTGTGGAACCTGCAAAAGTGGCCAGAGTTTCCATGAAAACCGCCAGTAGGCTTCGTCGTCGCTCCAGAAACCAGTCATTAATCAGTCATTTCATAAACCCCCTTGCATTTGTTTCACGTCTCCTTCACGCTTGGGGGACCCTTCCCCCCTCCGTTCACCGGCGTGGATGTCACAAACAATGTTGACCCAGGATTAATAAACCCGTCCCATTGTTAGGGGGTTGTTCCCTCCTAAAGTGGTCTGTATCCCCATCGACTGGGCTGAAGCCGAAAGGATGCCCTGGCCAAAAAAAAACACTAAAAGGGGACACCCCCCAATCGAAATCAAAGCATAGGTGACCTTTCGAAGGAAATAGATTGGCGTGGATGTCACAAACGCCAGGTTCTGAACTTCCTGGGCGCGAAGATCAACTACGGCGGCCGCGTCACGGACGACAAGGACCAAAGACCGAGCGAACCACAGGTCCGTGTCTCAAGGCATCCTGATGGCCAGGATGGCCCAGATGGCAGGCAAGCCACTACAGGTAACCAGCCATTTTCTGAACTGCTATTGGGTTGAATCTTTAGACTTTAACCTTTTGGGAAATCAAGGGGTTTGCCACTAAACCCCCAAAAAGTTAAACCTTTTGCAGGGGGTCAACAGCAACCAAGTTTTCCGATGTTTGATTTTTCAAGGCCGCTGTTTTGGGTTACCTGCCTGTACCCATGCCACTATACCGCACGCAACCCATACAACCAACATTAACAAACAGAGTTCTCCACATTTTTCCCTGGGAGAGCAGTTTGAGGATAGTTGCAACCTTGTAGTCCCACATGTAGTCTGGTGAGCCCGTGGAGTTTTCGGGTCAAACCAGAAATCCCTTGGCCTTTGGGCCTCCTTGCACCAGGAGAGTTGCATTGTGCACCGGCCAACTCGCTTGGGT
The DNA here is from genome assembly GCA_963377175.1 of Effrenium voratum. Classification (NCBI taxonomy): domain Eukaryota; class Dinophyceae; order Suessiales; family Symbiodiniaceae; genus Effrenium; species Effrenium voratum. The sequence continues at coordinate 2,056,350 of CAUJNA010001112.1, forward strand.
TTCCGTGCCATTTCCCTTCTTGGAAATTCGAACAGTGGCAGTTTCAATGGAAAACACCAGTAAGTTGCACCATTTGAAAGGGACATCCAGTGACCCCTCAAATAGCCCAGGTGCATTGCTCGGGGTGTCCGTTTAAAGTCCCCCCAACCTGAGAATCTTCGGTACCAACTCCAAGCAACACACACAATTTGAGTTCGTGACAACGCGCTAACTCGGGTTTTGCAGAGGACAAGCTGTTGATCTCAACGATCCTGCAGACCTACATCTGCCCTGAGAGTCAAGGCCGGGAGGAGTTCAAGTACTCCACCAGCGGCTTGTACTACGCCCCCACCGCCGAGACCATCGAAGACTTCGTGACCTACATCAAAGGCGGGGGCTGCGTGCGTAATTCGTTCCCCACTGCGTGAATAAACCCACCCGCTTGGGTGTTGATTCCATGATTTCCAGGGGTTCATCCAACCCAACTGTTCAGGAGTTTGTATGTGTAACCTGGGCCGCAGTTTTGCCTGGTGCCACTGACACCTGCAAAAGAACCACCGGTGAAGCAGAGTCGTCGGCTCACGGATGTCTTTGGCATGGGCAGGTGCACAGGTTTTTGTTCTTTTGGCCGCTGGCGTATGAGTCACTGACGAAATATGCTTGGTAGCCTGCTGTCGGTTTGGAGAAGAAGTGGGGGGGAGGGACCGGGGGAAGGCCCAAATCCGGAGCAAAAACAGGCGAAGAAGACACAGGGGAACTATGCATGGTTCCGAGATGCTTGAGGGATCAGGTAATTTTGTTTACCTCTCATATCTGGAGTTTATATGGCAGGTTGTTTGGCAGATTCAGGGCAACCCTCCAACCAGGTATTAACAAAAAACGGCATGAGTCGAGGCTGTTGCGACCGGCTCGTGAAGCAAGCCGTGATCACATGGCTGATCAAACTGACCCTTCAGCCGCTCATGCATGATGGATCTGCAGCTGAGTGAATGTATGGCGATCAGCCACTGTTTGCCGATTTTTCTTCGTGGGAAATGACGTTGGGCATATGACTCTTTTAACTATCTATTTGGGCATATTTGGGCATACGAGCTGGGGCAGGAGCTCTGCCAAGCTCGGAGGTTGGTTTCGGATCCCCTTTGAGGGTTTGTGAATCGCTGAACCACAAGAAGGCCAGATCTACCTTTTGGTGGCACCTCAATCAAATGGTTAAAAAAGAAAACAACTACAGGAAGTTGTTCAAGTTCTAACCTCTGGTGAGTATTGGCCCAACTTCCCGTATATTTGTCCAGCTGGCTTCAAAGCCAGGGTTTAGGGCTAACCTCGGAAACGCCGGCAAGGAATGGAATCCAGTGATTCCATCTCTCTGTATAGGTAACCAAGGGAACCAGCCTTTGAAAACCCAAGGCCAATTGCTGGTGACCTACTATACTTGCACTTGCTTCTATTTTCGCCTTTTCCTCAGGGAATCGTCCACCATTTGTTTTTCCTTTAAACCGTCTCAGCTGGCCGAAACCGGGGGGATCGGGGATCCGGAAAGGGACGCCGGTGCCAGGCCTGCCTCTGTACCCGATGCCGGAGGCCTTCGGGCTCCATGAGAACTGCAACATCACCTGTGCTCAGGACGCCGGCAAAGCGCCCCCACCTAAAATCATCCAAGGTGGCAAGGCAAAAAGACCCAGCCCCCAAAACTCATGGATTCCTTGATCTCAAACTGAAGAAAGGTGGCACAAGCTGCGCTTCAATCAAAGTGAAGCGACTGTTGCAGCCGCCTGTTCCAGTTGACCGACCCTATGATGGACTTTTGTTGATTGATTTTGCCCAGTGGGGATCCGGATTTGCGACCTGCGCTTCAACTGGGCGCGCCATGAATGAGTGTTGGACGAGCGCCTTGCTCCCCAAGAGCACGCATTTGTGAAAGTGCCGCGTTCAAGGGAGGCATGGGCTCAACTCCCGCCCGCCTTGGCCAAAGCTTCAGTTGGGTTCCAAAGGCATCCTTTTTGCGTGGGCTTGGTTGAACAGAGGCACTCACCGTGTCAGTTTGGTTGGTGTACCAGCGACACCTATGTTTCCCCCCAACAAAGACACGGTTTCCTCCTGTTGGTGCGCCAGAACCCGGAGGTAGCAGCGCATGTATCTCGAGCTACACCAGCTCAACCAAGCCAAGCAACCTTAGCAAGCAACCCTAGCAAACCAGCTCAAACTCTTGAACCTCCCCCCTTTTCTACTTGTGGGGGGGTTGTTTACCTTGGAGGTATCAGAAGGGAGTTTTGCTGCCTTTTGTGGAACAATGCTCGACCCCCTCGTAGTGAAGGATTCCTTTTTGAGGGGGTCGCCAATTTTCTCACAAAAGGTGGCAAAAAGACACCCCTGCGAGGTATGAGGTACGGCCAAACCGGTTTTGAAAGTGGCAAAAAACGCACCGGCTCCCGAGCCGTCGCCCCATTCGCATCGAAGAGGACGAGGCCCTCAAGCTGCTCACGGGGATGCAGAGCATGGCAGAGAACCCAGAGCTTTGTGGATTTGCCTTTTTGCTTTTGCAAAGGAAACCACCATTTTGGAGGGGGGGGGGTTCCCTTTAGAAGGCACACTCATGTGTGTTTGGCTTTGTTTGAGAGTTCCCCTTTTGCTTTCAACATATGAGGGAAACCAAACGGAACACCACCATTTTGGATGGAGGGGGGAGTCTCCTAACAAAGAAGACACTCATGTGTGTTTGTCTTTCTTTGTGAGCCTTGGTACTTTTTTAGGAGTTGGTTAAAAAGGACACCGTTTTGGGTTGGTTTTAAAAGTCTCGAGGACGCCTTAGGGGAAGCCGACTCTTTTTGCCCCAATTTTCCAGACACGCCTGACAGGTCCAGAGTCCGGCTGAGACCAGTTGCCCTTGACAGCCGTCCCCTGTTTTTTTTTTTTTTTTCCGATTGGGGGCGCCACAGTGGGATCCACTCGAACAGGTGGCCTCCTTTCGGGGATGGCAGCGTGACTTTAGCCGGTCTGAAGCCAATGGATAGCAAACTTGACCACGCACACCTGCAGAGTACTCGCATTGGCACATTGATGTCCTTAGAACTTGTAGAATTTGTAGGGGCAAACTCGTGGGACGTCCAAGTGGATTTTTGTGCATCCACAGGGGCCAAGCTTTGTCCGAGCCACAGGTCTCTTTGAACTCGGGTGGCGGCGAGGGCGGATCAGCGGAGACGGCGGCTCGTCTGGGAGAAATGTCCACACTTCCAGGCGAAAAATCGGGGAACATCCGGGCTGGGGAGTGGATTCCTTACTCAAAGTGGGCAGCCCCACATCAAAATCCGGTTAGTTGTGCGGATTCCTGGCAAAAGAAATGTATACCCCAAAAAGACTTCAGTGAGGGTCCCAGCATTCAAATCCTTGAGACCCCAGCAGGTTGGGGCCCAATACAATGGAATCGACCCCAAGAAGAAAGGGTTTCGATTCCTGTTCCACCAAATAGCCCATTGAATTGGGGCAAGGGTTCGGAAGAACCTGAACCTCACGTCCAACGTGCTCTGCACAAGCGAGCCGCTTTCTGGTTTCATGTGGCGTGAGTGGTACATTGGCCAGAAGTCAGGCAGCCTGTTGGTTTCCCTTAGGAAGTTCGGCTTCAAAACGAATTGCCCAATCGTTATGCCGTTGGAGTGAGGGACTCAGGGGGAGCCTTGGACCCACCACCCAGATGGCCATCATGAGGGGAAGAGCGGCTTTGGAGATGCGCTGTCTTCTTTAGCTTGGATTTCCCTTCAAACATACCTTCAGCATGCCCCAGTAATCAACACTTTAGGGCTCATTTCACATCCTTGAATAAGCACCCCTGCAAGGAGTCACAAGGCAATTGCTCGCTTGCCTCTGCCTGCAAGAGATCCAGTTGCCCAATGGGTGCGGCGCCGTCTTAGCAGCAGTCCTACACATGTATTTATACATGCGCGGACGGAGTTTAATCTTCCAAACAAGGGGTGAAGCATGCAGCTGGGACAGCCCAATCTCCAGGATATGTTGCGTTGAAATCCTGCTTCCTACATCTTCCTCTGCCCTTTACGCAAAACTGCTGCAATTTGTTCGGTACGTCTAGATGTGGCATTGGTGGTCTAGGTTTGACTTTGTGAAACATGGAACCTGACAGGTGTCCTCAGGAAAATTGCTTTAGGACCTCTCAGGGTTCCACGCTTGTGGCTTGTTGGTGTTTTTTTTCACCCCTGACTAAAAGGCAAACTCCCGTGTCGGCTGAGGTCATGGATGACACGGCAGCATCTATCCAGGATCGTTTGCCCACGCCCTTCCCGCTGGACGTGTGTGAGACAAAGTTTCCCACCAGGCGTGCGGGACGGAGTCAGCCACGTCCAGTCTGTGTCATTTCTGGGCCGAACTCTTGGAATTGCACAGTCACGTCCCGTCAGTCTGATTTCTGGCCTGAAGTCTTGGAATTGCGCAGCCTAATTTCTGGCTTGCTCAGGGGGTAAAACGAGCTCACCATACTGTGGATGGTTGCGAAATCCTGCACCACCCAATAAAATCGGGTACGATGATTCCGCTGTTTCTATACCAAGTTTCAACCATTTTTTCAAAGTGGTGTGAAATGGATTGCGCAACCACCCACAGTATGACATTCTACTCACCAGAACAAAGATCCTTAGTTCCTGGCCGGCAGCTTGCGTGAATCGGGCTGGCTTCGCTTTTGGCAGTCTACGAAGCGAAGGTTTTCTTCGCGCCCCGCATGTGTCTCGTTAGGGACGGTGATTTTTTGGTGGGTTCCCTTCCCACAAAACTGGGGTAGCCTCAAGAAAGACACACCCATATTGGTTTGCTTGTCCGAAGGGACATTTTAGTGGGCCACCAGCTACGTTTGAGTCTGTCAGGCATAGCCATAGCACCGCTACGTAGGGAATTCGACCCGGCACCTGATACTGACAAAGGCCTTTGGCCTGCAAAAGATGACATGCCCGGATCGAGCAATGCACCGGTTTCCTCGAGTTTTCATGAACTTTGTTGCTTGGTTTGGTTTCCTTTGGTGTTCCTTCGGGCCTCTACCCAGTTACCCGATCGGTTCGACTCGTCAAATGGGCGCGCCCTGAGGTATGAGGAGTCCATGAACACTGTGGTGAAGCAGGACATGGTTGGGCTGTGCAAACACCGGGCTCCAACCTTGGCGGTTCCCAGCCGGCCCCTTTAGGTCTTTGGGTTTTTAGGCTTTAGTGAGGGTTTCCATTTAACCAATCAGGGTATCTGAAGACAGCCCGGCAACCTCCGTTGTTTCAGCTTGGTTTTGTCTTTCAACGGCTTCCATTGGGAAATGTTGCTTTCTTGGAACCCTGACAAAAAAGAGAGAGGCTCATTTTGGTGGAACGCCCCAGTAGTGCCCTTTCTCTCCCCTTTTTTGGGGGAGGGTTCCCTTACTAAACAGACGATTCAGAAACAAAGGTACCCTTATTCTAAGCTCTCAAATCTGGAGGACCCAGTGTTGCTCAGTGTTGGAACCCTCCCCAACAAGTGGCTCATTGCGCTTGAAAGCCACCAGTCAGCGAATTTCCGGGCCTCCGGGTGCGGCACTGCGGCACTCCAGGAATGCCTCAGATACAACAAGCTGCTGTGGTCGATGATCAGCTCCCTCAAGGATTTCAGGAAGGCCATCAAAGGCGGGGGTTCGGTCAACTCAGAAACAGACCTGGGAGGTGACAAGAAAAAAGGTTTTGAAATGCTCGCTGTTTCTTCTTTTGTCATGGTGCTCGGTTTTGTTTCCTCAAACTGGTGGATTTCCCTTTGGCTTTTCTTTAAACCCAACAAAAACCCAGGGTGCCCTCGGAAAAGCACACACTCACAAACACACCCATGTTTGGGGTTGAAGGGTGGCTGGGCCGCGAGGGTGTTCAACAAAAGCAGCACACACCGGGCAGTGGCTCCAGGGCTTATGGGTTGCTTGCCAGGTCTCATCGTGATGACTGCGGAGCTAGAGGCTGCGGGCAAGTCCCTCTTTGTCAACGAGGTACCGGAGATGTCTGAAACTCAGACATCGCGTCTCAGTGATCGGTGTTGAAATATGTTGACTGGGTAGGCTAAATATCAGCTTCCCTCTTCACTCCTTCTCGGAAATACCCTTTTTGCGGTAGATCTTGACCTCATCGCCAACCCTAACAGGGGGATACTTGCGGGTTTTTTCGTTCTGTTCATTCCAAGCTTCGTCTTGACCTCAAAATGGTTTCCCTTTTATGGGCGTCATTGGGGGGTCATGCCATAGGCAGAATGAACCATTTACTGTTATATGTGTATGTCACCCTTTCCCTTTTTCACATCGGCATCAACCCGTTTAAACAGCATGTCCTTGAATGTGCGAATGAAACGCTCTGCGAAATGCGGCTGCCCTCGTGTTCTTGAAGAATTCAGCAAGTTCTGGGGTGTTGAGACTCCCCTCGTCGTCGGAGTAAATTAGTTTGGGCTTCCCGCCCATTTTGTTTAAACTATTTTAAACTCCATGATCCCAGCAGTCACGTCAGGCATGAGTTTGCTCTTGATAGACACCACCACGGCTTTGCGAGAGAATGCACCAATATGCAACAATCCTACTCTATATTGTTGATGTTGTAAATAACGTTTGATATCAATATGTGTTTTTTTGTCAATGAAGCACGGATTGCACGAAGCACAGAAAGCGATGACGCGATCAGATTGGATTTTTAATTGCCAGAGTCCATTGACAACGTAAAGCCACAGCCAAAATGTGCACACTTGCCATTGACATTGTCCTCCAGCCACTCAGCATTTACATAATTTTCTTTTGGAATATCAAACTGGGTTTTTTCCGATCCTGACCCTTGTATGCGAACACTTTCCTTTCAAGGTCACTCAAAATACATTTTGACTTCAACTCTTCATGGAATCACTACTGTATTTATTAAGCTTGGAGTCTATTTAAATCCCTTGCCCGCGTGATTGAAGTCCATAGCCACTCACAAGAAATCAAATGATGGTTCCAATCAAAAAGGGTGTCATCGTCATCTATGGACCAAACCCTGAATGGAATGACAAGTGTAACAAACAATAAAGATGAAATGACTTCTCAGAATACATTCGTGAAGTGTGATCTCTTCCCGTGTCTTGATGTTAAATGCCCCCAAACCCCAACATAATCTGAACATATGACTTTCTGGGTTCTTCCTGTGTGCCTCCGTGCTCGTAGTCCTATGGCGAAACCGCAGCTTGCTGGTGAGCAAGCTGCCAGGCGGATCTCGGCCAGAGGGTCTGAGGGTCTGAGGTCCTTTTTGCAGAGGACCGGAAAATTCCACAGTCACACAAAGCCTAGGCCCCCCAGCTAGGTGCCCCTTTACCGACTTTGTTGGGGGGAGGGTTCCCCTGCTAAAAGAGACTACTGAAAAAAATAGGTACCCTGATTCTAACCTCTCTACTGGAGGACCTAGACAGATACCCTATCCTTTTCCCGTCACAGAATCAGGTTTCTTTTTGAGGAAAGTCGTCAGATTAGGCTTCCTTTGAGGTAAGCATGTGCTCAGGTGGACCAAGAAAGGCCCGCTTTCGCTGAAGCCGCTGAGCAGTTGGTATCTGGACATCCTGGAGAGGGTGAGGCAGGACGACTTTCTGGGTCGAGATTGGCATCCTTTCCGTTTTCCCCGAAAGAACATCAACGGGGTGGATCAGTTCATTTGATCCAAGCAGTGGGCACCTAAACTAGGTCCCCCAGTAGTGCTCTTTTGCCCTTTTTGGGGGGAGAGTTCCCCGACTAAAATACACTCTCTACTGGAGGACCTAGATTCGACCACGGCATGCAACATCAGGTTTGGTTCAGCATGATGATAGGTAGGAGCGAGACCTCCAGCCTGTGAAGGGTGGAGCTGGATGTCCATTCTGGACATGGGCCACTTTTTTGTTGGAGTTAGCACCTTTTTGGGGGTTGGGTGTTTCGGGGAGACAGAAGGAAACCGGTAGTTTGAGACGAACCGAAGTGGCAATGTGTCCGGGGATGCTGCATATAAGCTAGTCACCAGACATGCGAATCTGATTCATGGCATTTCAAGGGGGAAGACTGCCCCTTGCAATCCGGAGATGCTGTGTTGCAGGTCGCCACTTTAGAAATGTGAACCGTTTGCATGATAACGACTATGTTTCAGGTCGATGGTGCAGTATTAGGTGGCCGAGGAAGGTCCTTTCGACAGTCAAGTTGCCCGTTTTTGGCTTCCTGCAGATCCGAGTTTCCCCGATTTGGCATGCGAGCGGAACGGCTCCCTCCAAAGCGTCATTGAAGGGAGATTCCTCGAGAGCGAGAGAAGAAGATCCCTTTGTAGTCTGACTGAAGATAGCCATGGAATCGTGATATGAGTATTGGTCAAAATCCAGCCACCGGGATATGGACCGCAGGTTTCAGTCCATGTTTCCATTTACATTCCATTTACCAGGCTTCCATTTTCGGGCTACCCTGTTTTGCACGCACAGCCATGTCATATCTGTGTGCAAGCATCGCAGGTTCTTCCAGATGTGGTTCGACCTGGGCCACGCGCCGCCGTGCTTTTGGGTGAGTGGCATTTTCTTCCCGCAGGCGATCTTCTGACCGGGTCAGAGAAGGTTCGCTACCATATCCCCACCACCTTAAAATTGGAATTGGGGGAGGGGGGTGACCCCTGGAATTCCGTTTACGGCTCCACGTTCCCTTGTATGGGGAAGACTATATAAATGGAATTGGGGACCCCCCACCCCCCTCCCCCTCATGGTAGGGGGGATGCTGCCATGCGTGGTCTTTCAAGGCGTGGCCTTTCCTAGGTCCTCCGCTAGAGAGGTTAGAAGGGTACCAATTTTTTTCTGAATCGTCACGTTTAGTCGGGGAACCCTCCCGTAAACAAGTTGGTACAATGGCGCTACAGGGGGACCTCGTTTCGTATAGCCTGGCAAAGGTTGACCTGGCAAACGTCGACGGGTTTGCTTTCCGATCTTAGCCAGGTGCCGAACCTTTTTCTGACCAGTCAACTTAGCAGGGGAGGGGCAGTGTTTGACTAGTTGACATGGCTTTCAGTACTCCCTTGAGGACCAGGTTCTGCTTAGGAATCATGTAGCTATTCAACGGAAAATCAGCAATGTTGTGTGAGTCGAGGTTGCCATTTGCTGATACGTAGCTTCTTTGTTGGCATTCACGTGTCAAGAGCAATGGCTGCAGCCAAGCCCTTGCAACAACAACATGTTGTAATGCCAAAGTTGATTTGATGGGTTTGTTTTGGCACCGGTTGATCCCTTAATGGGCTTAGAAGTTGTAGTCACGTCCCACAATGGTATCGCTATGGCCTGTAGCGGGCATGCCCTGCCCAGATTCACCGGTCGGGAGTGGTTTAGTGTTGGAAGCTCCGCGAGTCAAGACCACTCAGCCAAGGGGCATTGGTGCCACACATCCTTTGTTGAGTATGGGTCTATGATCAGTTTTCTGAGTGCGCTTGATGAATCCATAGGGTATTCATACGCTTGGCAGGTGGCTGGTTTGAGAACATATTCTTCAACTTGACCTGGAACCCACCAAAGCAGAGATTCTTCTACAAATTGATGTTTTGTTGGGGTGGGGGGTGCATGTCAATCATTAGTGCAGGTTCCTTGCAACTTAACGTGCAACCCCAAACGGGGTCCCAATGGACCTTTTCAAATGAAGCGTTTCGTGGCCTCGTTTTTAGTGAATGTACTTAAGCGCCGCTCCTCAACTTCTAAATGTGTTGCAATGGTTGTCAAGGGCCCTCCAATAGGGGCCTCCCAATCTCAATATGGCCTTGTAGCGACGAACAGGGCAAAATCGGGTTCACTTTGGGGACCATCACCAGAAGGGTCCAATTCCTCTTTGGGGGCCTCCTGACAACCACTTGGCGTATGTTTGGACCTTTTTCGGCCATCCACTCGGGAAGTGAGTGTTCAATCCTTATGAATTTCGCTGTGTGGTCGCCCCAAGGATAGAAACCAGCTACCGGAAATTCTACAGGAAACTAGCCAAATTGCCACCAACACCCGGCGATTCCTGTAGAACTTCCCGTTGGTTTCTCAACCCCACACCATCCGACAGCTCCCTCGACCAAAACAAATCCTTCCGGCGCCGGCGGGATTCGGCTTCATCAGGCCTTCTTCACCGGCGCCATGCAGAACTTCGCCCGGAAGTACGGGGAGGAGATCGACCTGCTCTCCTTCAGCCGCTCGGTGAATGGAGCAGTCCGTTTCCGTTTTTGGAACGTGTGTCAAATGTTCCTGCATAGCTTCTATGTGCTTAAGATCGTGATTGTTGTTTTCCCCCCCCCTGTGGGTTTTCGGACCAGTCGGGTTAAGATACTCTAGAATGGATCAAGCCCTTTGAATACTCGGACACTGGTCCAGGACATACTTGCTCTAGGGGTACCTTCCCTATTCTTTCCAGGGATCCTTCTTTTTAGGAAACCATCCAAAAACCCAAGGGAAACATCTGATTTTTGAAAAGAACGATGGTTGAAAAGAACAGAAAACAAATGAACCCCTAGACTTGCAACTGCAGTACGTTGGCCCTGCGCCTAAAGCAATAGACGCTTCACTGCTCAGAGGATTCCGCCGGCTTCGCCAGGAGCATTTCTACCTCCCAATTCGTGATGTGTCATGGCTTTCCATAGTTCCTCTTCAAACAACAGCGCACCAAAACGAAAGTCGCTTTCAAGGGCCCACAATGTGATGTTTAAACTAGGTCCCCCAGTAGTGCCCCTTTACCCTTTTTTGGGGGAGGGTTCCGGGTACCCTTATTCTATAACCTCTCTACTACAGGACCTAGTAAACGAACCAGGCCAAGTATAGGGTAGCCTGCTATCTCGCTTGGATCTCATGGCTTCCCGCTCAGGCCAGCACACCATGGACCACATCAGCGATGCCCCGGTACAGCTGACGACTCCTCCAGACGATGGGGCCGCGGCCCCAGGTGGTCATTCTAGTTTTAGTTGGGTTCTCGTCGCTGTTAACGGTAGTGGGATGGAACCATTGATTGCTTCCATACCAAGGGCTAGAAAGTTCTCGGAACCATTCTAAGAACATCTAAGAAGGTGCCAAGAACCCTTCTAGGGTTGCGTGCGGGGGTGGATCTTTGGTGATCTTGTAGCAATGAAATCAAATTGTTTGCTACCCAAGGGGTTCCTACTCCAAGCTCAAGCTGAGCTTTTTGGTGGATTTTGGTAGCACACGAGCTAGACTACTTTACGTGGGGTCAAATTTGGAAAACACTGTCACTGGATTTCGCTGGGTGACTTCCGGGCCGTGGAATGCTTTTCGTGTTGATTCCTTCTGGCTTCAAGTAGCCCGTCAGGTTGGTGGTTCGGGTTGGTTTGGATTTGGATTTGAACGGGTGCCGGGGTCTGATGGGCTTTGTCGGGAATGTCTGGTGGGGTTTTCTCGCTGCGAGGTGCGCACGGCATTGGGGATACTTGCAATACACCGTTTGAATATTGGCCTGCCGGGTTTTTATTTTATTTTTTGTCGGGAAGGAGCCCTTTATGGGGTAGATGAAAATCAAAGGGAAACCGCAGCCAGTTTGTGCGGGGGGGATTTTGAAGCAATCCCGAGCAGCGCGCAGGTCTATGTCTATGGCATCTTTTTGGAGGGCGCCCGCTTCGATTGCAGCACTCATCAACTGGAGGCAGGGGTAAGCTGGGGGGTGGGGTGGGTAGGGATGGGGTGGGTAGAGGTGGGGTGGGGCGGGGCGGGGCGGGGTGTGGTGGGGTGGGGTGGCTTTACGGAGGGTATAAGTGGTGGGGGAGTGGAACGGGGCGGGGCTGGCGGGGTGTGGAATGATTAGTTGTTCTTTGGGATCTTTTACTTTGAAATAAGACCTTTCGGAACAGTCGATTTGCTGGCCAGACAAATGCCTACTTTGCAGGAGGTCTAACGGGGCTTGCCTTTGATAGCACTGGGCATCACAGACCCCAGAGTGCTTTTTTGTTTGCGCACAGGCCAATGTTTTGTTTCGCAGGTAAGCGCGGGCAATGCAAAGCCATAGTGTGCGAGGCGGCCTCCAGAGAGCTGTCCAAAGATGCGTGGTTTTGTGTAGCATGGCAGTGAAGTCAGAAGGTTTGTCACAGAATACCTGCATATATCCCAAAGTGTGACGCTTTGCCAAGGTCAAGCTGGTCAACTGATGTTTGCCAACGGCTTTTTTGCAATCAAACGGCGTTTTTTGGCAATCAAACGGTTCACACAAGTTCTTGAATATTCGCCAACGACGTTTTTGGGCACCAAGCGCGTTTATTTAACTTCAATCAGTGGCGGAAATTCGGCGCCCTGGGCTTTCCAGGCATGATAGATTTGTAATTCTACGCGCAGCAAGAAGCTGTTGACGCATGGTCGGACCTGACGAAGCTTTGGAAGCACGTAGCGCTCTGAGGGTTTCTGCTTTGCGCCAGCTCAAACAGGCATGCCTTCTGAAATGCGTGATTTCAAGCCCTACGTTGAACAGCCAAAGGTGAAAGCGCCGCGCAGCTCAGCTTTTGTGGGTCTTGTACTCTCCAGAATGCTTTTTCTGCTTGGGCGTCTATTCTCTTACCCTTGTGGTTTCCGTGGGCCTTGTTGCCTCTGATTTGGCCAGTGGCTGGTGCTTCTAAGCGCCAGAAAGGAACACCGCCAAACGCTATCGCCGCAAAGCCAACAATCTTACAAACAGCGCCCGGCTCAAGATACGCAATGCTGAGGTGTTACAGAAAACGCCGTGATTTCTGGAGTTGCCCCCTCCCCCCCCCCCTTTTCTAGGCTCAATTCTGAGTCCACGTGTCCATTGCTTTCCATTGGGGTTGTTATAACAAAGGAAGGGTGGTGGGGGGGCTGGTGGCCGGATTGCGGCGTTTTCTGTAACACGCCAGCTCTCTCAAAGGCTCTAGGCTGAGCTGCCAATTACTTCCCCCTATCAAGAATGCGCTCTATCATTAATTTGTTTTTCGCGGACCCCTCGTCCAGACCTGAACTTATTAGCTCTCCAAACCAGGTTTGACTTACGATTGCATTCACGCTTGAATTATCGAATTGCAAATTCAAATCTAGAGTGAGCAAATCAGATTGAACTGCGCCGATTTGTTTTGTTCAAGTTCAATATCAACAATACTGCCTTGAGCGGTTTTCTTGTAAATCGCTAGTGGGCATATTGCTGTTTAAGGCGTTTGTGCCAGGTGGCACCCTGCAGCGCCCTTGTGGTACCCAATCCAATAGTTTTTTTTTGCCCCAGGGAATATTGATTAAAAGGGGGGAAGGGGGGTACCCCATTTATTGCTATGGGCAAGCCGCTCGCCAAGGCAAAGCTCAAACTAGCATGAGCCTCGCAGCAAAAGCCGAGCACGAGCCGGGCACGAACCGGGCACGAACCGGGCACGAACCGGGCATGAGGCGGGCACGAACCGGGCACGAACCGGGCACGAGCCGGGCGCGATCCGTGTGCGGTCCGTGCGCGCTCCGTGCACGAACCGGGCGCGAACCGTGCGCGAACCGTTTACGAACTGGGCGCGAACCGGGCACGAACCGGGCACGAACCGGGCACGAACCGAGCACGAACCGGGCATGAGCCGGGCACGAACCGGGCACGAACCAGGCACGATCCGTGCGCGATCCGTGCGCGATCCGTGCACGAACCGAGCGCGTGCGCGATCCGCGCGCGATCCGTGCACGAACCGGGCGCAAACCGGGCACGAACCGGGCGCGAACCGGGCACGAACCGAGCACGAACCGGGCATGAGCCGGGCAAACCGGACACGAACCGGGCACGATCCGTGCGCGATCCGTGCGCGATCCGTGCGCGATCCGCGCACGAACCGGGCTCGAACCGGGCACGAACCGGGCACGAACCGGGCACGAACCGGGCCGGACCGGGCCCGATCCAAATACGAGCCTCCCAAGCAGAGCGCCACCTGAGCACAACCCAAGCAGCACGAACAGAGCGCGAGCCGGCAGAGCAGAGCACCAATTGAGCACGAACCGAGCACTAACCAAGCACAAGCACGAACCGAGCGCGAAGCGAGCACGCTTAGGGTCGCAACCCTACCTAGCTGGGTTGTGAGTTTCGAGCATAAATGCTTGTTTGGTCTTGGGAGGCAGGCTGCCGCAAAGCCTTGCCGCGTGGAAATATAGTTTCCGAATTCACGCGCAGATGAAAAGCACTCCTGGCCCCGTGTGCAAAGGCGAGCCCCGTCTAAGACCAAACCAATGGATCACAGTTACCTCCATAGTAGGCAAACCCTTCGCCCATGAAATGACCCTTTATGATTTTTCAGGTCTGGTTCCCTTGGTTACCTGCCATACAAGTCTTCAAGTAAATGGAATCACTTGGAAATTTTGAAGAAAGAGGCATCATAGGGATCAAAAAACAAACAAAAGCAAACCGATCAAAAACATGTCAGTTAAATATATATATATATATAAATCCGGTACCCCAAGAAGGACTCGTTGAGTTGGGCTGAGATGTCCAGGACTCCAGGCCGAAGGAGCTCTTCACGGACATGCCGCCCCTGCAGTTCCTGCCGGTGAGGACGCATTCCGAATTCGGATTCGCAGGTTGCATCGCTTTGGGGTCGAATTTGGTGCCCATCCTTCACTGGTCTTGGGTCATGTTTTTTGGTTTTTTAGTTTTGTTGGTTCTGTTCATTTTTACTGGGGGTCTGCAAAAATCAAAGTTTTTCGCTACCATACCAAGAGATGCATCGGTTGGGTCAGAATGAGTCTGGATTGTTGGAGGCGCGCAGTCGCTCCTGTTGTGTCCATGGTTGAATTGACCTACTTCCGTTGGATTTAGGAGAAGCAAGTTGTTCATTTGGACTTGGGAGGGACGGCAAAGGGACTCTGAACTCACTAAAAGCTTCGCAATCCCAGGGGCGAGCCCTAGTTTACCCCATATTCGTTGAGGGCTCATATTGCCTTCAGTGAGAGCCCCTGATCAGAGCCCTAAGACAGTTTTATGTTTTTGTTCGACCCTAAACAAGTTGTTGGGAATTGGCACCCAGCAAGCTTCCCAAGGTGGTCACATGCAACGCCGAGCCCGTGAATGAGGCACCCCTCCCTTTGCACGCTGTTTTTTTTCCAAATACGTATTAGCTGCCAAATAGTAGTTTTGTTGAATCCCCCCCCAAAAAGGAAACACCCTGTTTACAGTCAGAATCTTTCAGCCATATGGGAAAGACTGCCTAGATGTTTGGATTCGGGCACAAGACCTTGAAGCCCCTGAGGCTTGCCACAAAAGCAAGCGCTTTAGTCATAGATCACCTGCTGATGCACGGAGAAGCCCAGAAGCCCACTGGCCTTCGCAAGACATGTTTCAACCACTGTCATGGAGGAAAGGGAAACTCGGAAACTCACTCATGTCCAATGTCCCTTCCGGGCATTGCGCGCGCAGTCCGAAAAACAAATCGGAGTTGTCCGCCAGCTCGCGGGCTGCGGCTCCCGAGCTTGCCATGCGCCAGCCTGCAGAAATGGGCCGAACAGTGATCAGGGTTTGGGTCAAAATTACCCCCCCCCCCCCTCAGGGGACTGCAGGTTTTAGTCCATGTGTCAAAATTACCAGGGTTCCATTTTGGGTACCTACTTTGACCCACAGCCGTCAGAGTCCTGTCAATTTCGGCTTCAAGCTCCACCCCTCAGAACTTTGGTGCATTTTGCTTGGATGTTTGGACTTTAACTTTTTGCCAACTAATAGATTTTCCATTAAACCACTAAAAGTTAAACCTTTAGCAGGGGAGCAGAAAGCAACCGAGATAAGGTATTATGCTTGCACCTTTTGTCGCTCTCTCCTTTTCGCGACGCCGTTTTCTTCCGCGTGTGTCTCGCTCTTTTCGGAGGAACCGGGTGCCGGACGTCATGGACTACCGGTGCCCTTGCTACAAGGTGGTGAGTCGGAAGGGCACGCTGCTCACCACGGGCCACTCCACCAACTTTGTGCTCTACATCGAGGCGAGGAGTCCGCTTTTTTACTGGGAAGGGCCAAGCCAGGTGGCCAGGTTTAGCCCTATCACACTGGGACATATGCCTAGATATCTTTTATGTACCCATGATGTAACGTTGAGCTCTGGGGTATTTTGCAGGGGCACCTGTTGAGGCGTACATGGATGGGTCGTGGGGGGGTTCGCATATACCCCCTGGCCTCCTGGTTGGGAACACTCCACTGCCAGGGCGGGTTTTTTTGGTTGTTAGTCCGTTGTTCCCAGTAACAAAAAAATCCGGAGTAAGCAGAGCCCCTGGTTGATTTTGAAGAGGGCGTCCGAGTTCAGTGGGAATCCGGATGACTTTTGTGAGTCCGCCCCCGGCCGGCAAACGATTCTGCCGGCATGGGGGCTCGCTTGAACTGGCGGATGCTGAAGGTAATGGAAGCCCCAATGAACCTTCGGACACGCGTCAGGCTTGTGTGAAAGCCAGCCTTGACAAAGGAAGTTGGTAGGCTGGCAGTTGGTAGGTTGGTAGGTTGGTGGCTTCATGTGAGGTGAAGACGGACAAGGTGGTGGACAAGTGGATCAAAGCCGGGGTCGCAGCTTTCCTGGCCTTGAAGTACTGAGCAAACCGCCGGCGCTGGTGGGTCTCAGTGCAGTCTTTGGAGAACTGAAGGAAAGTCCTCCAGGCTGGGCCCTTTGTGTTTCTAGATTCCACCACTGGATATCCCTTAAGCAAAGGAAGTAAGACTTCATTTCGTTGGATATCCCGCAAGTTTCTAGATTCTAGCTTGGATATCCAACCCAATTTCGTTGGATGCGTTTTTTTTGGTTGCTTCCGGTTTCCTAGAGTCCTGGAGGACATAGAAACGGCGACGTGGGCACGAGAGGGCACCTCCAACCCCTGATGTCTAGCAGCTGGGGCTGGGCAGTGCCTTACGAGCACAGGCGTCGGGCTTAAGATGGCAAGGTCAAACCACTCAAGCAGAGCACATCTCCTTTCTCAAGGAGTAAACATCTGTGATGACGCACCAAGCCCATCGTGAATTTCCGTTGAGGATCTGCGAGTCAACAAAAAGCCCTGCCTTGAAGAAGGGTGAAGTCACGCCTGCGCTGGCTCGTTGCCACGGCTTCGAAGGGCGTTTCAGACGGGCCATTTGCCAGCCCAAGGCTTGCCGATGGACCCCACGAATTCACGGGAGAGCACCGAGAGAACTGGTTGCGGAAAAGACCACGTGTAGCTTGGTCGCCAGCCCTGCGGGCTCCAGTGGCTCGTTTTTTTTTTTTTTTTCTCTGCGCTTTTGCGGGATCGGATGAGCAGGATGGAAGGCTCGGTGCGTTGAGATAGCACCACATCGGAGCCAGGTAGGCAAGGCTGCCACCCCTGCCACCCCTGCCATCGCTGCTGGGTTCAGGCTTTCGACGGCTGCGTGGAACGAGCGGAGGGCGTGTGAAAGGGCGGGACAACTCTTGCTGGTTGCGGGCAGACTTGCTTTCTTTTGGACGTGGTTGTGGAAAGTGCGGCAAATCCTAGTGAATGACAAATGGAGCAGCGAGGCTACCTGCATCCACAGAGTTCTTGTCCGTTTGGACAGTTCCATGTGCTTGGAGTGCTCCGTATTTGAAGGATCGAAATGAGATGTTTGGCCATTTTGTCCGCTTGATGGGGGGATTGTGCAAAGTTGGCTTCAGCAAGACCCTTCCGGAACCCAAATTTTGTCAGGACCTTTGAGCGCCCAGAGCCCCTGTTGGCAATTCGGGAAGGTGTTGTTTATCGTTTTATTTGTTTTGCCTGATTTCATAGGGCTTTCATAGGCCTATCTAAACCTTTGTTTATATCCATGAGAATAGAACCACAAGTCAATAGGTGTTGCTCGCTGTGGGTTCGGACATTTTCGGGGGGCCCAATCCTTGGCCCCATGTCCATGCACAAAGCGAATAGCCAAGGCTCTGGAACGGCTCTCTCGCCAAGAAGTTCTGTGCGCGTTGTTAGACTTCCCATTTTTTCCAGGCAACCCTTGATTGGTGACCTGGAATTGGCAATTTGGATTTGGAGTGGAATTTCTGGTTCGTGTGGAGGGCAAACGGGACACCTGGAGCAACACCAAACCGCCAATCCAAACCAATTGCCCCGAAGCCAAGCCACGTCGGCCGAGCTGTCGTAGAGGCTCGAGGGGGCCCGGCCGGAAATGGTGTTGAACCCACTTCGGTAATAAATATGGCGGATCCCAGCCCAGCTGTCCGGTTCCTGAGTTGTTCGGGTTTAGCCCACTAAAAGTTTTCAGCTTTTAGCAAAGCAGTTTACACGGCTTCCCCAATTGCCCCGCGCACAACCATGGTTACGACCGAAGTGGGTTGAACATCCAAGTGGGTGTGGGTCAAAACTAAACAACCGGGATATGGACCGCAGGTTTTGGTCATGGGTTCCATTTACCAGGGCAAGCCATTTTGGGGTTACCCCATTTTTGACCCACAGCCAAGTAGCAGTCACTGATTCACAGTCAGTCCTCGCGTGCCATGCCAAGAGCCGCGCGGCTGGGCCACCTGGTCGTGTCAGTCAGTTGAAGGCCTCTCACCTGCAAAGCGAAGTCTCAGCTTTTCGTTCCTCAAAGTGATCATCTGCCATTTCAGGTCCAAACTGAGCAAGTAGTCTTAGAGGCGACGGAAGGGCCAGATCCTGACCTCATGATTTTGTTCCGAATGTGGGTCAGTGTTTTTTTCTTACAGGGACCCCCTGAGTGTTTTTTGTTAAAGGCACCTGTTATCAGAACTCTGCTTGCTTGATGAAATCTGCGCGCCCGTTTCAACAAGGCAGCTCAACCCCAGCTTTGACGACCCAGTGGATCCCATTTACTACCACGAAGTGGCTAGCTTTTGATGTTTAAAGGGCGGGCAGGGTGTACAGGTTTGACTAATATCCCCAAGGACTTCAACCCAGGGGCTCCTCCTTCCGGAAGGAATTGCGTAGTTTTAGGGTCTATTCAAAGAAATCGGCGCCCTGCTCTTGGTCGCTTCTGGCTCACGGCAATCCCCGGTAGCCACTCTGCTCAAGCAGTGGCGGCCTCCGTTGAAAACGGAGGGCTTTCGCCATGAACAATACCCCACAAGTGGTGAATGAGGGCGCATCGCCCGGCAGCTTGGCCGGCAGGGTGTGGTCAGACTCCAGACTACTCTTGGGCTAGGTTCCCGTTACGCCATTTAGGTTTCCCAGGATCGTGCCCTTTTACCAACTTTTTGGGGAAGGGTTCCCCTACTCAAATAGACCACAGAGAAAAAGTTGGTACACTTATTCTAACCTCTCTACTGGAGGACCTAGCCATTTAGAGCTAGGAACTTGCTTATCCAACGCGAAGCCTCCCTTTGACCTGTCTTTTGTTTGGCTTCGGGCCATTTCTAAAGAGCCTAGCCAGACACAGAGTACACATCTTGTAGACTGTATATATATATACACATATAGTATGCGATAGGCAGCTAAGTGTGCCACAGTCGACCCACTTTGCTTCTCGGTTAGCTCAGGTGGGATTGGTTGTCAGCCTGGCAATTGCAGATTTCACACGAGATGTTTCCAGAGCCGTTTTGAACGATGAGTTGGCTTCTGCGCAAATCAGCGATAAGGAGACTGACCGCAGTGCGCATGGCACATAAGAATGGCGTTAAACACTTTCACGGGGCGCGGCCATTGCGCCCTGCACTTGCCGTAGGCACGTTGCTGGTGATGAAGCTGAGTCTTCCCGTTTCTTTCCGTGCAACATGAGGCGAGACTTATTTGGCACTGCGGGGTGATCAGGGACATGCTTTGTTTCCAAGCGCTTCTCGCATATTTCTGGTGGATTTATATGATTTGCAATTCTTCAGGTGATGACGCTGTCCTGTCTGGGTTTCTCCTCACCTCAAGTACCTTCCCGTAGCCTGACGCAAGTGCCTAAAATGCAAAGACCTTTGATTTAATAAAGGCAAATGATCTATTAGAAGGTAGTTTTCCGAGGGCCCGGTAAATTGCATAAACAACGTTTTGACCTTCTTGGACTCAGTCAGATGGTTTGCCGCTAGGCAAATTCAAGCCCTCCCGCACGGTGGATGAAGGGGAGGCGAGCTTCAAGGAGAGCCGAGACGGATTTGAAGTTGGGCAGCGTGGGTTTGTTTTCTTCCATTTGTTGAACCATAACTTGTTGAAATGTTTTTCTTTGTTTTCTCTTTTGTGTTGGATTTCCCCGGCGTTCAAGGGAACCTATCACTGGACATGATGTGTTTGTGTTTTTCCCCATGCAAGAAGAGTTCAAGTTTTTCTTTGACATGAATATATTCTGCTTGTGTTCCCCCGGTTTTGAAGGGAACCTCTGGACGTGATGGTTTTGCTTTTGCCCCATGCAAGAAGTGCTCAACTTTCCTGAGACATCAAGCCCAGTGGGTTGTAAGGCTGTGGTTTTCGGTCGGAGCGAGTTGTGTAAGGAGGTAGTGGACAACTTAGGTTTAGGTTGCCGCTTGCGCGCGCTCCTCTTTTTTTTTTTTGGGGGGGGGGGGGTACCCCGTTTTTTGTGGTTTGAAGGTGGCAACGAGCAGAAATCACATTCAAAGTGATAAAGTTGTGATGGATGGCCTAGGGCATGGGGCATGGAGGGCTCATTTATCTCACAGCCAAGGGGCTCGCAAACTTTACCATGCCCACATATGCCACATATGTGACCGTGGCTTACTTGACCTTTTGGGGTTGTTTGGAGGTGGGTGCCAAAGAACACATAATTCTTAAGTGCTTTTAGAATCTATTTTCTATGCAGCACCTGTAGGGTGAACCAAGGATAAGGACACACAATTGCGCCAGTCAACAAGTCACATTTACCGGCTGCAGAGCATCCCCATGTAAGGAGGGTGTTTGGATGTATCGTTTCAGGAATCCTGCAGGGCCCATTTGGAGTTTGCTGGCTGGGTATCCCTTTTGGAGACGGTGCGGAGAGCTTTGCTCTGCTGCCAGGCTTTGCATCGGTCTGAAAACTGCAGGCAAACCTTTTGCGCACAAAGGCAATTTGTTGAGAGGTGCTTCAAAGAGAATGGCAAAAGCACACCAGCCAGTTTCTGGAGTCATTATTTTGACGGTTTCCGGGGGTTATCAAAGTCAGAAAATGGGGTTGTTTCCCTTTAACCCACCACTTAGGGGGTGACTTTGATCATGGCAAAATAATGAGGCCAGAGTTTTGGGCTTGGAACACATTTGAGTCCAAAGGGCAACCTCCTGCTGACAACCTGCGGAATAGTGCTAAAAAATCGTCGAGTGTCCCTGGCACAGCCTTTCCCTCCTTTGAAACATTGATTTCTGTGCGTGTGTGTTTTTGCTTGGAGGGAACCCTTGTCAGCTTGACTCAGAGAGTTGAACCACAACCCCCAGTGACATGTAAAGGAATCAAGGGAACCAAGCCTTAACAATTTAACAGGACAATTGCTGCTTACCTATTCTAGTGGCTTGCCTGGGCTTGCCGCGAAGTTTTTTTTTTTTTGGGGGGGGGTGCGTGGATGACAGGAGTCCTACCCGATGGCCCTCATGGGCACCCGGGATGGCAAGGAGTACTTTGGCCGACTGAGGCGCGAGATGCGCTTGCCGTCCGTCTCAGCAGGCCCCCCCCAAAGACGGCGAAGTTTGGGTCAACCTGACAAACAAAATCCAGATCGCGAAAAAGTCGTATGGTTTTTCAAGCACTCCTAAAGTGTCATTCCCAGCTCATGCAAATTCAACAGGGATCCCTTGGTTTGCTTTTTTCTTCCATCGAGGTGGGTGTTTGGGGAAGTCTGAGGGTCCCAAAGCTTCGAACCCTTGTTGCTTCTGGACGGCGGGAAAGCATGCAAGCCATGCATTGGGGGCACGGACCCTCAGAACTTGAGATGAGTAGATTAAGGTTGGTAAGGGGCAGTCCCAGCCAGAAATAGTTGCGGCAGCCTTCTCAATTCTTTACATGGGTCTGGGTAGGCCATTTTACTACCGGGTTTTCATTATGACTCAAATCTAGTCTTATTGTCCCCAAGGAATCCTCCTGGAATTGCCTCAGTACCCAAGGAGCATGACTCTATCCTGTACTGGTTCGCGTCCTTCAAATTATTTTGGCTCACGCTTGTTTGGTTACTTGCTCAAATGCAAACCAAAAGGGAGGCCATGTTTTGGGGGTCCACACCCAAATTGCCAAAGAGTGCCCAACTTTCTCCTATGAGGTCAATTGTGCGGGATCGTGAGGGATAGCGTGCGAGGCGAAAGCACTATTGAGGCTCTTCTTTTTCTATGGAAGCTTTGGGCACTGGATCTGCTATCCTCGTTGCCCTTGGCTCAGTGCTTGGACATTGCAAAAAATACGTTGCGGGCCCTAGTGTTTTCCATATGAAACGGTTGTTTTTGGCCCTTCCGTTGCAAAAAGTGCTTTTGCCGAAAGACCTTTCATGCACTCACCAGATAACATGGCAGACTGTGATTTCCTCCAATCGTTGCACTTGTTTAGAACATTCAAGCGGGATGTTCCCTTTGGAAGCACGTGACAGGGAAGTGCAAAGCTTGCAACAAAGACAGGGCTCACCCAGTCAGCACTCGGCTTGGTGATGCGTCAACTGTGCAAGCTCTGGCTTGACATGTTTTCATTTCCTCAGCTGGCCCATGCTCACCGAGCGCGCCAGTTGCTTGACCAAGATGGCGGCGACCTTTCCAGCCGTTGCCTATGGTGGCTTGAGGCCGGGCATTTCGAAAAACAGAAACCACCTTCTTTAAAATAATAATATTAATGACAATTATATATATATATAATGCGGGCCTTCTTGGAAGCCTACCTTCCAGCAGTGTGGTTGCTTGGCATCCAGCCCCCTTGGCCTTTTTTCCCTCGGATGTTTCCGAGGGAAATCCATCCGCTCGATGTCGGAACAGGTACGGGTGAGCACACTGCGTTTTTTTTTGTGTCTTCGGCCCTTCCCAGTGACAGAACCTTTGCCAAGCAACCTGAAATGCCAACCCAACCAGTTGCATGTTTAGCTTTCGGACTTAAAATTTAAAAGGGTTGGGGTGCTTTGTGGGCTGCAGTTTGGTCAGGGTTGGGGTGCTTTGCTGTTTCAGCAGAATGCAGCCCTTAGTTGGTGGTCAGGAGTGGTGACTTGGGGATGTCAATGTGAACCCTTGCTTCCTGCAGATCCAAATAGGAAACGAGCCGTAAACTTCAAAGCACCCAACCCAAACCAGTTAGAGGGAGCCCAGATTCCAGGTACTTCGAAACTGGATACATGAAGAAGTTTTACACGGACGACTACCCTCGTGCTTCGCCGCTTGGAATGATCATCAAAGCACCGCCCCCCGTCGTGGTGGCCTTCTTCGCCAGCCAAAGGGTATCGAAGAAGGCTGGCGCAGGTTGAAGGAGCATTTGGTGATGCGGTCCCTCGAACTTGTGTGGAACATGACAAATTCGCCCAATTTGTCTGTGTTTGTCGGGAGTTTTGTCAGGTGCATGTGAGTGGGCGGGTGCGGAAGTGGGTGAAAATCACTCTTCCATGTCAGTCTATGTTGTTTATTTGCACCTTTCTGCATGGACCACTTTGCGTCAGGGCCTCTTCTAGGTCCCCAGTAGTGCCCGTTTACCCTTTTTGGAATCGGCCACAGAAAAAGTTTGAACCCTTATTCTAACCTCTTTACTGGAGGACCTAGGCTTGGTCCCCAGTTGCGAGGCCAATGAGACACCATTCAGCCAGCATGCTCATGGACTGGGGGCTACGGGAAGGGGGGCTCATCCTTGGCTCCAGGGATGGGCCCCCCTTGCAGAGGTTGATGGCAGCGTGCAGTGCCACTGCTTGGGAGGGATGAGTGGTCTGGGATGCCACGTTTTTCCAGTTGGGCCAGTCTTTTTTTGGATGGTACCGTGCTCAGTTCCTTTTTTTTTTTTTTGGCTGGTTTTGCAAAGGAAAACTTTAAGAGGACACAAGCATTCTGGGGGTCCACTAGTTTGGCTGAGGTTAAGCATCATGTCGACCTTTCTGATCTTGGCCACCTTGCTCGACCTGGTGTGGGCTGCTCGCCGGCTGGGGCAGGGTGTTAGTTTGGACTAGGTCCCCCAGCTAGGTGCTCTTTTACCGTTTTTTTTTTGGGGGGGAGGGTTCCCCTACTAAAATAGACATCCTGAAAAAAGTTGGTACCCTTATTCTAACCTCTCAAATCTGGAGGACCTAGTGGAGCTTGGCGATGCGGGGTGTCCCTTGGTCTGGGCAACTTGGGCCTTGGATCTTGGGAAATTGACCAGCTCCATTTTTCTGGCTTTCAGAGTGCTCGGTTTTTCGGTGCATGTCTTGGTCAGCAAGGAGTGCCACGTGTTGGCTCCCCAAACCCATCCTAAGCAACGACATGAACCAAGGTCAACCAGTTTGCACAAATCAAACCAGAGCAAAGACCATGGCAATCCGAATCAAGTCTGCCAACCAAAACCAAGACTCAACTAGGACTTTGCGCCGATTTCAATCACTGCGCAAGGCGGTGAACAATGCGGGCCGTGGCAAACTCGAAGACCAACGAAGGGATCCAAAGTGGTTGGGGGCCCTTTGCTACTCAGTCACCCATAAGCAGAGAATGGGCGAGGCGCAGATGCAAGCCATGTGCGAACCTGGCTTCTCACCCACAAGTTGCTTGGTTGTTGCCCTGACCTCAAGAGGTGCCCCTGTTTGTTCGGGGGGGGATGTTCCCTACATACACTGCCAACATAAAAGGTGCCTTTGTTCGGCCAAAATGCCGAACCACCCAGAGAAAGCAACCTTGCAGGGAGGGTGGAGACCATGGATCCCATGCAAGCATGATCACACTGAGCAAAGTCCGGGTCGGCAATACGGCAACGAGGCAGTGAGACCGAAGCAAAGATGTGCGATTTGTCGTCCAAAAAGCAAACAAACAAGTTAACCAAGGGCGCTTGACAAAGCCAAACTGGTTTTACAGCCAACTTCCGCATTGCTGGGAGGCGAGATATGAGGGATTCTTTCTCCATGGCAAATGTGGGGGTCTGCGTTGCGCTGAGCCGAGAGTCGAGGACCCATTTGTCGCAGCTCTGACTGCTGCTTGGCGATCGATCGGACCGGTGAGAGGTGGCCTGTGCCTTCAAGCGGAAGTCATACAGAAGTCCTCACAGTGTAGGGCCTGTGATTTTTTTCCTTTTGGGGGGGGGACAAGCAAAGGACTTGGTGGTGCCCAGAGATTCGTCCGGTTCCTTAGGTGTTTTTAGTTGTCTTTAGTTGGTTTGGCGGATTCTACCCGCTATAAGGGTTAGGCCTGTGGCAGGGGCTCAGAAGAGCAGAGGTTATCAATGTTTCCAGCAACCCACGAAACGGCGAGCGTTCCAAGCTGCGAGTTTGTGGTTGGACTGGTCCGGCGCTTGTGCTTCTGGCCGTTTTGGGATTAGATACTCACTCCCTGAGTTCACTTTCTCTGGCCAATGCACTCGATCGGGAGTCAGGTGATAGTGCGAAAGGGCCGGCCGGCTTGGCCCAGGTAGCAAATGGAAGCCAAGGGCTGAACAAAAGGATCCAAGAAATCTGTCAGGAAGTGCTTGGGATAAACGCTTGCTTCTTGCTTGCAGGGCGAGAAAGCCCGAGCACAGAGCCCCCAGGTCAGACAGAGGCCTTGCAAGGACCTGCTTGGGGGGCGTGGAGAACCTCCAAGAGGCAAGTATTTTCTGCGGTTCTCTGCAGCGTGCCCTGCCCATTGGTTTCTCCAGACCATTGCGCTGGAGCCTGTTTTTTCAATCTAGGGCCGCCTGCCTTATGCAGGGTGGACACCACAGGGTGGATAGGGTCACATAGGCAAACATGCGAGGGATATACTTGCAAACGTTCGCCGCACTCTTTTCAACCATCGTTCTTTACCAGAAAAAAACACGGCAGTGATTCACCGTTTCTTCTTTTCAACAATTCGCATTTTCGGGTTGGTTGGCCTTGTGGAATGAAACGCCCCTTTCTCGGGTTCTGAGAAGAACGGCGGCCTTTCCCATCCGAGGACGGGACCCGCCGAGTCTGCGGCCGAGACTGGGGACGGCGACGACCCTTCCTCGTCGTGGCGAGCTTCATCGCATCTCGGGTTCCAATTCGCGCGCCGGAGGGGCATCGCTCGTCTCAAACTGTGTGGCTCGTCTTTTCGTTGGCGCCACCCGATCCCTTTGTGGTGCTACCTCTGTGTTTGGCGGTGTCCCTAGTTTCCTTTTGGTGTCCCTTTGAGACCAGCCAAAAGAGGGGTACCCTCAAAAACGAGACAACCACTTATATAGTGGGTCCCGTTCGCGGCCCGGTTTCACTTCATCGAAACATTCAACGTAGATGCTCAAAAGCCTTAGGAGTGCTGTCCCCAAGATGCAACACTCATCCATCCGCACCCATGCCAAGATGAGGCACTCATCCATCCTCACCCATGCCGCATCGCCGGCTCCTTTAGGAGTGACTGGGTCCCCATGAGTGCAACACTCATCCGCAGCCATCGCAGCCATCCGCTACCTCAGGTCCATGGTTTGCCTTTTCCACTGTTTGGGTGATAAATCAGCAGCCCCCTGGTAGTGTAGAATTTCTCAAGGGAGGCTGTTCATTTCAGTGGAAAATAAAGGCATCCGCTAGCTCAGGTCACTCTCTTCTACGCCTTGGGCTTTTCTCCGCCTGCCATCCTTTCGGCACAAGCTCAGCAGGATGCGGAGGCGTGGTACGCTCAGCGCCTTGGGCCGCAGCGATCTCGCGGAGGCGTTGAAGGTGGGAGCTGCACCGGTTGCCCCGGGAAGTGTGGAGGCCAACATGAGCTTCAACTTGGGGAAGGGCCTGTTGCCGCGGGAGAGATATCTGCCGGAGGGATTTTGTAATTTTTTGGTGGAGCCAAACCTGCTCCATAGCAGCTGCAGGAAGAACGGGTGCAAAACAGCGCATTCAGAAAAGAAACGGGAAAGCAACAAGGGATGAGTATTCTTGGATTTAAAGGAATGACCCCAGAAGAGCAACCCGTTTCTGCTGTGAGTGGGTTGTTCTCCAAGAGGTTGATTTGTGCACAACCCATTTGGGAGCAAACTGGGAAATTGGAAGGAAGTGAGAGGAGACCAAGGCGCCATCCTATTGAACAACCTTATGACCACCACCTCTAAGTGGACGCAAATCGGGGGATGCCCAAACCGCCAATGTTTGTTGTGCAAACTGTTTCTTGCCCAGAACACCTCCTCAGTTGTTCGAACCCCAATTGGTTCACCCTTCTCGGCAACCGATCAATCTTGTTGTTGGCAAACATTTTGCATGTTTCTTTATTGTGGTTTAGTGGTTGGAATCCCCACTCAACTGCTATGTAAAAAAATGCTCCCCTTCCAACGTCAAACAAGTCACTTTTAGCAGGCCCACAAGATGGCTGTGGCTCAATCAAGTGGCACCAAAATGGCACCTTGGTCAATGGAAGCAACGGTTTCATGTGTAACCCTAGCTCTGCAATTTCGAGGCACACCCAGATGACCACCTTTCATTTCCAGGTCCTCCAGCTGGAGTGCCCTATTTTCCCGTTTCTTCTTTGCGGGAGGGTTACTAGACGTCCTGAAAAAGGTGGGTACCCTCATTCTAGCCTCTCAAATCTGGAGGACCTAGCTAAAGTGTTTGTTTTTTTTCTCACTGGGAAATGCAAAGGAACCCAATTTTGAGGGTCCAAATCCCACTTTTCAGGACGAGGATCAAATCGGGAGGCCCTAGGTTCATTTCCGGTCCCATCTGGCCATCTGTCACTCTGGCACTCCAAGCCAAAGTGCCGCATCCGAGGCATGGGGATGCGCAGGCGCCAGTCTTCAACTCCCTGCCGGCTGCGGAGCCTCGGTCGGGATGGGCGGTTGCCAAGTTGCGGTTGGGGTTTTAGGGAAAACATGCCCGGGTTTTTGTCACTTGGGTTGAATTTCCCAGTTTTGGGCTTGGGTTCCCATTTAAGCACATGTTGAGTTTGTCGCTTTTAAGGGCCACCTCCCCCTCAAAAAACAAGAAAGAAAAGAACAACAAACAGATGGATTTCCCGCGGTTACCCTTTGAAACTAACCCAGCAAAATCTATACCCTCAAAACATACCCACTTGGAGCGGATACGGCTTTGCGAGAGGGAAGGCTTCTTGGCGTATGAGACTTGTTTCTTGCTTTTGCCGCTCGCTGCAAGCAGCAGGCCTCGTCGTTGAAGGTGGCATGCGATGGCCGCGGCTGGATGATGCTTCAGTCCAAAGTGACAGTCTTCCAATTCCTGGGTTTGCCCGTGTTCGGGATTTGCTGTCTCGAAAAGGGAAGCACGATGAAACAGCACAGTGAGGCCAACAATTTCTCAGGTCCCGTCATGTCGAGAAGAACCCATGAGGCTTGCTTTGGGTTGTGGCACGCGGCTTGCGCAAGCTGCGTGTAAGGTGTGGTTCGGCGTGTTCCACATTCTGGCCAGGACCCTAGGAGCTGCGCAGCCAGCATTTGCCCAGGTTGGGGGATTTTCACATGATTTGTCGGGGTGTCATTTTACCCAGAGCCACTTGAATGGACCCAGCATCCAGTAGTCCATGTTCAATTTGCAATGGGAGGCACATTTATCCACCCATTGAGGTAGCCGCATATGTTGACTACCCACATGTTGCCCAGGTCAAGGTGGTATCAGACGCAGTGCAAGACATCCCACATGGGGCGCTGCTGGTAGAACTGACGCCGGATGGGAGGGAAAGCAGCTTGGACTGGCAAGTGAACGAATAGCTGTGGCTGAAGAGGGTGATGCTGAAGCTGGCAAATGCCTGATGACTCGTTCATTTGCAGGGTCCGCTCGCTTGGTACCATCTTTCACCCGCGAGGAACGTATCTCTGGTCCTGGATGGAGTTCTTCGGCTGCTGCGGAGTGTTGCTGGGCATGATCCTGCCCGCGCTGGCGGAGTCAGAATGTGCCTCCAGCCCAGACACAGGCGGACTAGGGCGCGGAGTCCGTGGAGGAATGCGCTGGTTACACTTGACTAGTAGAGGGGGCCTGCCCCCCTTCAAGGTCGACAAGGTTTGGACAAGCCCTCAAAACCGAGATTCAATGTACAACCCTGATTAATCTGGGGCAACTTCGGTCCTCGTCAATTTCCTTCTGGCCCAGTCCCAGCCAATTGAACTGGAAACTGGTCCTTGCCTTCTTGGCCCCTTTTGGGCAATACATTAAATGGCAACAACAGTTTCTGTTTTGAGCTCTCAAGTGCCTCGATGAATCGCTGAGGGTTTTCTGTTAATGAGGGGGGGCGCAAAGGGGGCAACTGTCAGGGGTTGAATAGTGGCTTTTTGGTGCGAACACTGCGCAAAAGGAAGGCCATGGACAGGTGAGGGGTTTGATAAGTGAACATCCATGAACACAGTTCATGCAATGGCGGAAAGGAATTTTAAGGGTGTGCAGCGCCACTCCCCTGGGCCAGTGGAAGCCTGCCGAGCAAATCAAATCCCCAAACCCCCACGTTACTGGCGCCTTTGCAGACGTTGGCGACGGCAAGCAGGGATTGGATTGGCGTTGGGCCCCCGTAAGGTTCCCAAACCAGTGATTTTGAGTGGCGGAATTTCCGGTCCGACGTGCACGGTTGTTCCGCACCAAAGTGGTGCAGGTCTCGAACTGGGTGCTGGAAGGGCTTGCTCAGCTTCACTGTTCTTGGCATGTTTTTTGGTTTTTAGTTTTTTGGTTCTGTTCATTTTTACAGGGGGTCTGCAAAAAGCAAAGTTTTTTGCTACCATACCAAGAGTAGAGATGTAAAGTTCCTGTGGTCTATGATCCAGTTGCGTCAATTTCCCCTGTCGGAAGCAAGAACAACATTGACCATTCGACCATGGCTGATGCGCTTCAGCCGCCAGGCTGCTATGGGTACCTTTTCCTAGCGCTGTGCTTGGGGGGCATGTTTACGGCCTCCAACTTGTGGCTTGGCGTGAGACGAATCCATCGCGAGTGACTCGGTTTCCGAGGTTCGTCGGTCGGGTTCCGACTTTTGAGGTAAGAGGACGACATGGGAAACAGCTTTGAACATCACCACACATCACCAGCCCAAACCAATGGGAGGGAAGCTGACCACTTGCGGGGTGCGGGTCCTGTGCATTTGGGGATGTGTAGCGCGCGTGGACGTCGGCCCCGGCTTTGGGGAAGCGCTCTGTACCGAGCTTCCAAGTTCGGCGAAGTTCGGGTGGATTTCATTTAAACCTTGGGGCTCCAGTGATGAACCTCGTGTCACGGGGATGTCCCATGGGGATCCGCACACGAGGGTTGAATAGGGCTTTCTTAGGGTACACAGGTACGCCCTCTTGAGGCAGAGGCTAAGAAACTACGCGACACCTGGGAGCCAGACATTCGCCGAGAATGGAGTATTGGGGCTGCGTGCGCGCTGGGTGAGGTTTTGCTGAGCGTCGTGTTTGTCTCTGCGCGGCTCAAAAATAATCTTTGTCAAGTGTTTGGGGATTTCATTTCATTCTTCAGCATTTCCCCAACTATTCGAAGCAACTGATTAACAAACCAACTTGATAACCTGCCTACTTACCAACCAACCGACCGACCGACCAACGAACCAACCAAGCGACCGACCGACCAACCGACCAGCGAACCAACCGACCGACCGACCGACCTACCAACCTACCTACCAACCTACCTACCAAACAAGCCTGGTAGCCATAGACCGCCCCACTGACTCCTTTGCGAGGTTCCTTTGCCACCACGTGAAGGAGCGGCCCTGCGCCAATCTGACGGACGAAGCAGAAGGCGGGGCCAGCAGCGCTAACTCTGACGGAAACGGTTTCCGAGCCATTCCCTGAAGGCAACCTCCAAGAGTGGCGATCATTTCAATAGCCAAGAAATGGATTCACCCTTGACTCGGGGAAATCCAGCGACCCCTGCTTGAATGATGCTTTGGTTGAAGGAGTCCTTCCCCAAGCGATCATGTTAGCCTGAATTGGTGGTTTGGATTTGTGGCTTGGATTTGGATTGGAACCCCTTGTTTGTTTTTGTTTGTTTGTTTGTTTGTTTTGAAAGTGAAATTCCACCGCCCAACTTGAAGCTGATTTCAGTTCACAGGCAAGCCTTGAGGGGGGATTCAATCTATGTGCGCTCGAGTTTGGTCCCAAGGGTTTGGTACCCTCCCCCAGACTAACATGGAAGCTCCCAGGACCCCTTTGGAAGACTTGGTTCCATTTACAGGGCCTTCTGGGAGCTTCCATGTTAGTCTGGGGGTTTGGTATGGTTTCCGGTTTCCCTTCCCTGCAGATGGCGTTTTGGATCCCAGGCACCGTTCAGGCATGGAAGGATTCCTTCACAGGCACGTGCCAGAAATGCATCGGACTCTGGGTCCCACTTGTTTGGTGCCCACCATGGCCATGAAAGGTAGGATTTCCTCACTTCAGTTCACGGACTTCTCTGGACTGCATACCTTTTTAGAGGATCATTTTCGTGGTACAGAAAAAGTTAAGGCTCGTTTTGGCCAATCCCCCGAGCTCTCCGGGGGGGAACATAAACACTTCCGACGAATGGGCCGCCTCGCCCTTCCGCCATCGAAAAAACCTGCGCCCCGCATGCTTGTCTTGTTTGTCTCAGCGAGATGCTGAGCTGGGGAAGCGTGACCACAACGATGGCTCACTGCCGCAATTTGCCATTGGTCCATGCCATCACAACTTCGATCAAGACTAGTGAGTGGAGTGCTTTGTCAAAGCGCGCCACTCAAAAAACGCCAACCAATTCCTGAAGTGCAGCAACCTCATTGGTTTGGATGCTTACCTCTTAAAAAACACAACTTTTCAACTTTCTTGGGTCACATGGGCTATATGTCTGTAAAAGATTAACTTCCCCAGGGCTTGGAGTTTTAAGGGGTAAGTATGGGTCAAACACCATGGGTCCAACTGTCCAGGTACAAATTCGTAGCCAAGGGAGGCATTGCAGGGGCATGAGGCCATAGCCTTTCCATAAACCACCGATGTCTCCCAAGTCTTGGACTTCCAATGCAAACCGCGTGCAGCGGACCAGGAACGGGATAGCCAATGGGAGGCCCAGGGAGGCATTGCAGGAACCTACCCATGGCTCATGGCTCAGTCTTGGATTCGTGAATTAGAAAAGAAAAGGGATTGTTTCAGGCTTCGTGCCCTCCATCGTGGGCTGCCTCAGCAACTTCCCCTTCTTCATCCTCCTCATCTCAGACGTCGTGGAGGGCTTTGGGGCGAATTTGCCCCTCCTAGCCGCTCTGCAAAGTGTTGTGGACCAGGCGTCTCCAAGTGGATGCGGGCAGGCAAGGGCTTCCATCAAAGGACTTGTTTTGGCCTTAAGTCCACCCATCAGCCCTCATTCTCCGCTTTGGGCATAGCCATGGGGAGCGAAGTAGGCGTCAGAGAGTTCCCTATGGCAGGGCCAGAGAAATCGATTTCCGTCAACCCGGAAGAATCCCCCAGAGGCGGCCGCAACGAATTTGTTGGGATATGTTGAGGGTTTCCCGAGGTCCAAGGCGGTCACCTTTTAGGACCTTGACTAGGTCCACCAGTATTGCCCCTTTACCAAAGTTTTTGGTCGGGAGGGTTTCCCTACTGAAATAGACTGCAAAAAAAGGGTACCCTTATTCTAACCTTTCTACTGGAGGACCTGGTTGACTCACGGACCAAAAACAAGAAAACCTCAAGGTCAGATCTGGTCGGGTTACTGAGATTCTGGAGAAGCGGGTCAATCTTCTCTGGTGCCGAACGCTTTGCGCCAAACGCCATGTGCTTTTTGCATCCAAAAGGTTGTGCCGGCCTGCCTGCATGCTTGTGCGTCTTTGTGTCTGTTTCTTTGTTTGTTGCATTGTGATGCCCCCAAGGCCTGTCCGCATGTCGTGGGCATCCAATTTTCTTCAGCCAAGCTCATTTTGGCCTCGGCACGCCGGAAAGTCGGAACCTGTCAGGTTTTGCCCTACGTGATTGACTGGGTCGTGGGCAAGGAGCGGACATGAATTGTGCTGATGTCGTGTGATTACGTATGGTTCTAGGGGTTGATTCCTTTTCCATTCTTTTCAACCATCGTTCTTTTCAAAAACCAGCTGTTTTTTTTTCCCCCCAGGGTTTTTGGTGGTTGTCTAGAAAGAAGGATCCCTGGAAACAATGGGGAAGCTACCCTTAGAATGGTTCCACCTGGGTTTTGGATCATCGAGCCTTGAGCGAAGTCTAGGCCGGCGCACTAGACTTCGAGTTTGTGTGGCCTTGATCCTTGCCGTCTTTCGTTGATACCACGTGGCTTGTTGCGGTTGTCAAAATGGCATGAAGATACGTATAGATCGTGTAGATATATAAATGCACACATGTATATATATATATACATATATATATATATATATCATATATCTATAGATATGATGGTTCGTCCCGGCAGTGTGGCACTTTGTCTAGGCCGGTGTAGCTTTGCGGTGGGCCGGGAGTGGGTGAATCTTTTGAGAGGGCGGTTAACACCGGCTCGCGGCATGAAGGCAACATCTGTCAGTGACGCACATTCTGCCGATCAATGAACTTTCGCAGGAATGGAGTTTGGATGAAAGGAGTTCAACATTCTGCCAGGAAGCAGGTTCTACTCGACAATTTTTAGCAGCAGCCAACCCATGAAACTTCGAGAACAGCATCGGCCTGCTGATATCTCAGATGCATTCCAACTGAAGTGGCACTCTGGTGTCACCTGTGTATTGCGGCCTAGAGTTCCATAGCACGTTGTTCTCTGGGTGTCGCTTGGTGGGAAAAAACCGCCAAGGATCGAGTTGCATCCCCCCCCCCCCCCCAAACAAGCTGGCCCAGCCCAGTCCGTGAAACCCGGGGTGGGGGTTCAGCACGCTCAGAGCCGGGCCAGGCCATGCTGACATGATCGCATATTGACGAAGAATGTCTATCTGCAATATCTCGTCAATACATATGTCCTTGCTGGGGAATCTATTTTTATAGTTTTGCCGGTGTTCCGTTGCATCCACTGTCCGGAAGCTTGCCAAAGCACAAGCCCACAAGAAGACGCCAATGGCTTGCCGATGTTTGGGCCCGCACCCGTCCGACCCGAGAGGAGGCTGCAGAAGCTCTGGTAGGCTCTGTGGGCACTCTCTTTGCCGTCGGCGTGCTGGTGCCTTTGCCAGAACCTGCGAAAGCCTGGATCAACATCTCTCAGGCAATTCCATGGAAGCTCCAACGGGACCCTTTTGGAAGATGTGGCTCCATTTGCAGAGGCCATCTGGGGGAGCCTCCGGCTGTTAGCCTGAGGGAGCGAATGAACTCAACTGCCATGAGCCAAGCTAAGGCTTCGAGCCTCCCCCCACCAACCGCCAGGAGTATTGAACCAGCAAGAATTGGAACGCCAAGAGTTCTCGCGGCTTAACCTGAAACAAAACAATGCTGCTTGGGCCAAGAAATCCAGAATTGCAACAACAGTACCTTGAGGTCACTTTTCCATGGTCACCCACTTTGAAGCACGCATCCGTTGTTCTTGCCAGCAGCAGCTACTTTCATATTGGTGTGAATCAACAGGAATTGATGGGTGGTGGGAATTCAGAATTGGGTTTAATCAGCTGGTAAATTGTCATGCCCATTCCAAGGCGCTAAGTAGTGGCCAGGCATCTTGTTGAAGGCACGTGAGTAGCTGACAATCTATGTGAATCTATGTGGTACTTGTCTACAGTTTTGCTTGGGAGGACATGAGGCAACACCAAATTTCCCTTGTCCCCTTTGAGGAAAGGACTCTCCATCCCCATCCCCTCAATAATGGAATTGGGGGGAGGGGGGGTGCTGGATTTTTCCCCTTATGGTAAGGGGTGACTCTCCTTCGGCCGAGGCCCATATGGCCGTTAGGGTGCCGATGAACTTTGTCTGGCGCGCAGCTGCCGCGACTCGCTTGCTGTCAGTTGGCTAATGAACATTGAGACAGAAACGCAGGACACAGTTTACCGACCCTCACCGGGTTCCGAGGATGTTTCAATTCCACGTTTCGGAAGGGTAAGCTGGACGGATTCTGGGTTCTGGGCGGGTGCGAACATTTTAGTTTGAGAAGAGGAGGAAAGGGCAAGCACAATTTCCGAGGACATGTGAAATTGAATGCATGCAGCGCTTGCGCATACATATGGGTGTGTTTTTTTTGGGGGGGACGCACAGAATCCTTTTGGTTTTCTTTTGCAAGCCACCAAGACACACGTGTGCATAAATCTGTGCATAAGCATAGGCGCTTCCGGCGCTTCTGGCGGGCAATTCCCATGGTCATTCAGAGGTGGCAGCTAAGACATTTGTCGATCGACCAGGAATCTCCTGCCCACATTTGCCAGTCTTTAGCTTCCCCTCCCTGGCATCAATGGAAGCCACTCCTTTTGTTTGAATTGCATTTGCAAGCTAAGCCAGCAGCGTAGGCACACTGTTGCTCACATAATTTTGCGAAATGGTGCTTACCTCCAAGGCCGAGCCTGCTGGAAAGGTTTGCGAAAACTTGGGGTTTCCTACAAGGCTTCTGAGAACCTCGGATGGAGTCGAAAAGCCTCGAGTTTGACCAAAGATTGCTTCCCCTTTGGGCAGCTGAAAACACGAGCCCGCCTTTGTTGACCGCTGGCCCAGAACCGGTGGGGCAAGTACCCCGCCTACTTGGCCTACGAGATCTTCTACGGGTCGCACATGTTTCTCTTCCTCTTTGTGACCAAAGGCTCTGCTCTGCTGGGTGCCTTGGCCGGGCAGCCTTGAAAGAAGGGAAATCAGCCAAGAGCAATGGGCGGTGCGCAGCCGTCCCGTTGGGTTTTTAGTTTTTGGGGGGGTTTAGTGGTAGTTTCCATGTAATCCACTGATTGGGCAGGGGATCTGAGCACAGCCCGGTAGTTCTGGGCGGTTTCTTTTGCCGAAAAAGATCGGCCTGACCAGATTCTGTTTGGGGCTGGCCTCGAAGCTTGAAGTCCTGGGTGGGTGGGTGGGTGGCAGAGTCGCGGGCACAAAAGTGGGTCACGCCTTCTGCGATACCAAGTGCACCCCCTGTAAAGTGACACAGTCACGCGGCCCCGTTTGGTATCACGGTGCTGTGATAAACAGTTACTTCCCACAACATGACGTGGTGCCTGCAATGGTATGTGTTGGGTGCCGCTGAATACCAGTTGGCTCCCTTTTTGTTGCCTTGCTGAGTCAAGACCCTCTGGACGCGTCTGGTGTAGGGCGACCATTTTCGCTCGAGGCGTCATCCTGTGCGCTACCTGGGGGATGGCCTATGCAGGCAGGTCACCTGAGTTTCTCGGGCTGTCCTTTGAACTGGGTCGAACTACTTGTTGGTTGGCTTTCTAAGGAGCTTAAAAGAACATGATCACTTCAGGGGTTGCTAAATTTGAAACAAGCCAAAGTCTCACCTGGCCCAATGCAAAGTGAGTTTCCTTTTGGCGTGATGGCAGTGGAACACATGTCGGGAACCTCATCCAACCCCTTGCTCCCCTTTGATCTATTCGGGGCGAACCAAGTTGGGTCTCCTGAGTCAGGAACCCTGATTTTTCCCAAGTCCTTGTTGATCCCCAACGGAACCAGCAAGTGGGGTCATCTCCTTGCAAGAAAATCTGATCCGGAATCAAAAGTTGTTGCCTGCTACCTAGTTTTGGGGATCCGACCCCCTAAATCCCATGCGTCTGCTTCTCCACAACCCCTCATTCCAAAGTTGGACTTCTAGCTTTGGATCTAAATACCCAGGTTTTTGTTGTGGGTCCCCTAATCCCCCGCAAAACCCCAGGTTTTTTTTGGTGGGGTCCCCGAACACATGGGTTTTGCGGGTCCATTCCCCTTCCTTGAAGTGTTGTTCACTGGAACCTTCCAGGCCACTGGCTGCTCTTCGATTTGGTCTCCGACGTGGCGGACTACGACGAGCTGCTCACCGGCCAGCGCCGCGAGGGCCAGCTCACGCCGCTCGGAGTCGGTCGCCTGGGGCACGACCAAGTCCCAGGGGAAAACCGGGGGAGGGGGGGGGGTTATCATGTACTCCCTTTTTGGAGGCTCAAGGAAAGCCCGCATTTTTTGGGGGGTCTACAAGAAAACCGGGGGGAGTTCTATGATCATGTGCTCCCTTTTTGGAGGCTCAAGGAAAGCCCGCATTTTTTGGGGGGTCTACAAGAAAACCGGGGGGAGTTCTATGATCATGTGCTCCCTTTTTGGAGGCTCAAGGAAAGCCCGCATTTTTTGGGGGGTCTACAAGAAAACCGGGGGGAGTTCTATGATCATGTGCTCCCTTTTTGGAGGATGAAGGAAAGCCAGCAATTGTTTAGGGTCCGTAAGTTGACAAAAAAGACACAGCATGCCCTGTGCAGCTTTGGGTTGCATCCTATGAAGCCCGCAACGGGGAACATTAATATATTGACCACAGTTCTTCCGCAGAATTAGCTCCCCTTTTTGCCTTTTTTGTTTTTTTGGGGTTCCCTTTGTTTTCCACTCACCAGGCAAAAAAGATATTTTTTGCTGGGGTCAGCCAAGTGTTTTGGTGGGTTTTCGGATCGGGGGGGGGGGGTTCTCGAGTCCCAGGATGGCAAGGGAGCTGGTGCCAAAGATCTGCGAGATCCCGGCGGACGCTTTGCCCTTCCTGCTGATGAGCCGCTCGACATCGACCGGTGAGAATGGCGAGAGAGATGAATTACCCTTCCTCCAACTAACATGGCACCTGTGAAAGGGACCCTCTGTCACGTGCCATGTTTGTGGGAGGGAGGGTACTTTCATTTGGTTAAGAATATGTGTTTTAATTGTCCCCTCTTGGTTTTAAAGGGAATCTATCACTACTGGAAATATGTTTTGTTTTTTTCCTCCAGGGGACTTAAGCAAATGGAGGATACTCGACCGGTGAGAATTGCGAGGGAAGAGACAGAGGTTTTTCCAGACCGATTGGATGGGCTTGGATTTTTCGAACATCCGCCTGAAAGCCATGAGCCGTATGACAGACGGAGCCAGTCAGATTCAGGCGACAGATGCAGCAGAGCCGGTCGAAAACGAACTACGGGAAGGAAGCGGGGCCGCCTATTTGCTAGACAGGGAACACGCCTGAGGTCAGAAACCTCTTAGCCTACACCTTTTGGAGCTGGAGAATAACCCAGAAACCGAGCATGTTGCAGTCTTTTGGAGCTGGAAAAATCAGACACCGAGCATGTTGCTCTCAATTTCTTGGCCGTCGTATTTTTTGGGAAACCGCCGAACTCAGGCATACGGACATGAACCCCGCCTGGCCACTCAAGTAGAAACAGCCGGAGAATCTGCCAGAAATTGGAAACAAGGGGTTCTGGCTGTGGCTAGCTTCCTCCAAAACCAAACGTATCTTGTTCTATCAGGGGGGACCTGAGTGCGATGAACAGGGCCTCAGGCAATAGGTAAAAGACGTAAATAGACTCCCAAATTAGCCAGTGACTACATATTAGCTCCTTGAGTCTGAATGGTGAAATGGCACCCCCTGCGCGCCGAATGTTGATTGAATTCTGCGCAAACCCAGGGTGTGGCAGTGGGTCAAACATATGTACCCAAAATGGCTGCCCGTGGTAAATGGAGACATGGACAAAAACCTGCGGTCCATATCATGGTGGTTTGATTTTGATCCATACCCATGTGAGCCACACATTTTTAGGGTCCCACACGGGTCAGGGCCTTGCTGGCCCGTTGCAACTGGCAGTGTTCTGCAACTAGGTCCGCCAGCTAGGTGCCTACTTTTGCCGTTTCTTTTTTGGTTGGGAGGGTCCCCCTATTAACTTTTAAAATAGACTACAAAAAAAGTTGGGTACCAGTATTCTAACCGCTTTACTGGAGGACCTGGTTTACACCCAAGTACCAAAACCGGTGCCCCTTTGGCCCCTTTGGCCACTACCCCCGTTGCAGGCTCAAAATAAAGTTGGGGCTGGTCGGATCCTAAAATAAGTCATCTATTTCATTTTAGTCCAACCCCCTTTTGCCATCAAAACTCATTTTGGCCTCTTTGAAATATCCTTCAAAGTTGGACTTCTTCCCCAGGAAGAGTTGGACCCCCTTGACTTTATTTTCATCCAAAAATAAAATGAAATATGTTTTGTCCAACTTGGACTGTTCAAACCAAACCCCCCCAAATCAGGTCAAAATAAATCGTGATTGGTCAATGTATTTTCTGTCAAAGTTGGACTATTTCATTGTTATTTCCAATAAGGATGGACTAACCCTATTTTATCTGATAAAATGGGGGGGGGGGGAGTTCAACCTTGTTTGGAACCTCCGACGGGGATGGCCACTGGATCAGAGAGCTGAGGCTACTATGGGTATAACCCGGACTTGGCGGAGCAGAACGACACCGTGAAGTGGATCATCAAAGGGCCTCTTGGTTGCACTGATGCTGGCCCTCGCAGCGCCGCAGCGCGCAGAGCGAACGCGGCAGCTCTCAATGTTGTTCGTCCGGAAAAATCGAGCGGCAAAGAAGCTAGATTGCAGGCTGTGATAATCTGGGTGCATTTCGGGTATTGCGACTGTTTGTCCTGGTTGAGTTCATTTTAGATATGTTTGGCAACAACGTCGCTATTATGCAAGCAGCAGCGTCCACGTCTGGGTGTGTCTTTGTTGGGTGCCCGTCTCGGGTTGTTCGAAAGGGGACCCAACATGAAGCTAAGCTTTTTGTATGCTCCACTATGTTGAGACAAGCCAATTTGTGGAACATCTGCCTACAGTTTAGGGGAGGGGGGCGTGGGGAAGATGGTGACAAAATCGTGAGCACAAAAGGGTATGACTGCATTGGGACATGTTTGGGGCGGGCAGGAGCTTAAACTCGCGCGCTGTCCTGACTG
The DNA here is from genome assembly GCA_963377175.1 of Effrenium voratum. Classification (NCBI taxonomy): domain Eukaryota; class Dinophyceae; order Suessiales; family Symbiodiniaceae; genus Effrenium; species Effrenium voratum. The sequence goes on from CAUJNA010001112.1 coordinate 2,095,929, forward strand.
AATTGGCTTGCCACCTTCTACTTTGACATTCCTGGTTAGCAAGCTTCATGGAGGCTAAAGCAAACTTGCATGCAGCCTGGTGAAAAAGGCTCGTTTCCTTTAATGCACAAATTGTTTCGGTCCGTCAAGTGCTAGCGTAAACCGACTCTCGATGTCTTGGTGAGAAGTGCAACTGAGGTCCATTTCGCTCCTGCCGGGCATAGCAGGCGCCAACTTGAAAACGCGGCATTCCTGTTCTACCTCGGTGGTTAGATATAAGATTTAAGCAACTTTAGGATGAAGGGGACAGGTTCCATGGTGGGCAAGTCCAAATAGGGTTGACCGCAAATCGGCTGCTTTGGAACTTTGAATGAAGCAGAATCAAGCCAGAAGGCAAGGGGGGGTCGAAACGAAAGCGAAGCACTTTTTTTCTTTGTTTTGTTCTCCTTCTTCTTTTTTTTTTCTGGGGTAGACTCAGGATGCATGTTGCAGGGTATTGTGTTTGAGGTTGCTGACAACTAACGAGGAGGACCCATGACGAAACATGCAAGAAACATCATAGGTCCTGGTTCGCCCCAAATTTATGGCAAGTTCACCTGAGTGCCAAACAAGCTCAACCCTCTTCACCATGACCATCGTGATCATCATCGTGGTCGTCGTCGTCGTCGTCGACCTCGTGGTCGTCGTGATCATCATCAGTTATCATCAGCAGCATCATCATTATCATCCTCATCCTCATCCTCATCCTCACCGTCACCATCACCATCATCATGAGCATCACCATCATCAGCAACAGCAACATCATCATCATCATCACCATCATCATCGTCCTCGTCCTCGTCCTCGTCCTCGTCATTGTCGCCAGCATCGTGGCTTTTTGCAATCGCATATTGCAAGCGGTGGAATCGGACTTGCTCAAGCCTGTGTCATGAAGCCATCAAGACGCTTGTCAAGTGTGCCTAGGAATGTGCGCAGCAAATTTCGGTCTGACTTGTCCTTGTTGCGGGTAAGGGATGTGGTGGCCATGTAGTTTATATCATGTTTGTTGGCTCCATGATTGTTGGCGGTCCCCTAAAATACCACACGGCCAGATGGAAGCATGGGCGTGCAAAGGCAGCTGTCAGCGGTAGCCAGGCTTTATTCGGGTGATTCGGCCAATTCAAGTGACACCTTCGATCAGAGAGCTTGCTTTTGCGTCGTTGGCGCCAGGCCTGTCCGGCACCGTGGCATTGCTATGGTTCAACCTGCGGAAGCAGGCGAGGAGGGTTTACTTGGCGGATTTCGTTCCAGAGATGTCCTGAAGGGCCCGCAACTCAGGGGTTTTACAAGATTTGCTTTTGTTTCTTCAGTTTGTAGGTTTGTAAAGTTTGCAGTATTTGTATATTTCTTGGGCTTCGGTGTTGCGATGTTTTCGGGTTTGGCTGCTGAAACTCTGCCAATGTGCGATCAGCGAATTCCTTTTTTAGTTTTACAAAGGGCTGCTCGCGCGGCAGCAGCATGGCTGTAGCCTGAGGGCTCAGGGTCTGGGACTAGAGGGTTCACCCCAGCGGTTGGAGCTTTCCTCTTAGATTGGCTTTGTTATGGCATTGCTTTTCCTTTGGGGCCGCCTTGGGACACCCGGCGGCCGCACTGCTTCTCCTCCATGCCAGGAACAGCATGATGACATCATCCGACACCTGGCCGAGAGCAGTGCAGGGGAGGGATGTTCTCATTGAAGTGCCCCATATGAGAAGCTTGGGAGTCAAAACGGGTTTAGACCGGGAGTTCTTCCAGAGGTCTTCCGATCTGGACTTGAGCACAATGTGGGTGTGGGTCAAAATTAGACCAGAAAAACCCCAGGCCTTTAATCCTCAAGCCATTTACCAGGGCAAGCCATTTTGGGGTTACCCCATTTTTGACCACCACGGCCAGGTGTATCAGGTCCTCGGATTTGGATTTGGATTTGGCTGAGTTAACCAACCAATCATCCAAACCAAGGGGCTCAAAAACTGAGGTGATGGGTCCAAAAGAAGTGCAGCTACGGAATGCGGGGGTGATGAATCACCCCACAAATGGTTGGCCGTTTTTCTTTTTTTTGTGGGTACCCTTTTTGTAGGTGGGAAACAAGGAAAGCCAAATGGAAACTAATGAGTTTCGGGGGTCCCCTAATTTGAGACATACCCAAATGTGACTTTCTTCCAAAGGGAGCCACAGAAAATGTTTGTCTTTTTGTTGGTCCAAAAACGTTCTATTTACGTGATGCCTAGAATTGCAAGGTCAGGCTGGAAGCTGAAATGCCCTCCACCAGACTGTGGATTCATCAGAGTCAGCGTGAAACATCGGTGGACGGCTTCTCTCACGTGACAAGCATGAGCCAACCCCTGAAAACCAACTCCAGAGATACAAGCATCAATGCGCACACAGCTTTCCTGGCGCAGGGGGCGTCGCGGCGGCGTGTCGACCTGCAATATCAGAAGCTCTGTTTGATTCGGTCAGAACATCAAGATCCTCATACAATTCATCAATATTGGATTGATGTAGCGCCAACGCAAGCATTATAGCATTATGCCAACTCATGTGTTGTACCCATCAAATCGGGATATGTTGCAGGTGTTTTCTTCTTCAACATGACAATCAGGTAATACTGCCTGAATTGCTCATGTTTATATCATTCAATACTTGGAACCCGACTTAAAGACACCCCTGCTTTCTGAGGTTTTGACCATGGCAATGGACTCGCAGATAAGTCAGCCACAAGCAGGGTTCCTTCAAAAAGGATACCTTTTGGCCAATTTCAATCCCACATTTACCAACTATGTCAACCGGTTTCTGCGTGGGGATTGTCTTGTAAAGGACCCCAAATGTTGGCTTTCTGCGACACATCACAGCTGCCCAGGAAGCTTGCATAGACATCAAGCTGCTCGGCAAATCGCACTGCCGGGCCCGCTTATTTCCTGTAACCATTTCCAAGGGCTACCGGAAGTAGAGTCACAAGTGGGAACATTGGCAATGTCGTCTTGCAGGCATGCATTGGCTACGATCCGCTATGGTTTCTAAGATGCTGGCAACTCGTGTTTACTCTGTGTCTTATTTGGGGAATGCGCCCCATACTGTTAATCAAAGTCACACAACTCACATAGACATAGAAACAACAGCTTGCACCCAAGTTCTGAACATGCCTTAGTCGGCAGAGCCCAGATTTTTGGCACACCCCGTGCCCATGAAACTTGCCAAACTTCCAAAAGATTGAATCCCGCAAGCATGGTCCTGGAACAGAAGCTTGGATGAATGTCACATTGATACGCGACCTGGTCTACTGGAAGAGCCACCCAGGTAGGGTTAGCCCATCTCAGAGATGGCCCGGGCTACCACTTCAGCTATGGGGAAGGGCCACTATACCCAGACATCATTTGGACGTTGTCACAGGCCCATCCAGGGGTCTCCTTCCCTTGCCTGTGGCGTCAAACCTCAGCTTTGCCCATTTCCCAAGCAGCAGTGATGTCAAAAGGGGAGACAAACAGTATTTATAGCCTTAAAGCACATATATATATATATATATACATATATATCTATATATATATGCATATACATACATATGTCGACATATAGTTATTGTTATCATTATTGTTGTTATTAGTTATCATGCTTATTATTACTATTATTATGACATATATATATATATATTATGTGCATGTATAGGCTGACCAATCACTTCGCTGACCCTTGGACACGCGCCCATCACTTGCTCAGGCCGGGCTCGTAGCCACGGATCCCTTGACGGGGCTGCGGCTGCCGCCCATCAAGCGCTCCGCAGGCTCCGCCGCGGCCCCAGGCGAATGACTCTCTAAGGGTTTTTGTATAACACCCTGGGAATACACCCGCTGGGTATTGAACCCATTTATGCACATTTTCGGGAATAAAGCCGTGTTGTTTTGAACCATTCTGGGTCATTTCCCAAGTGTGTAATCCCAGGGTGCAATACAAAAACCCTCAGAATGACGGACAAGGCCAGAAGCGTGGCATGGTGTTCCTTAGCTAGGTCCCCAGCTAGGTGCCCTTTCACCGTTTCTTTTTTAGTTGGGAGGTTTCCCCTACTAAAATAGACTCCAGATAAAAAGGGTACCCTTCAAGCCTCTCTACTGGAGGACTTAGTTAGGCTTTGGTTAGTTTCGTGGTTGGACCAGGTTCTGTGGGCAAACCCTCCTTGGTTCCCAGCCATTCGGTTCCTTGGATATGTGGTTGTTTTTTGTTGGTGAAAGGAGGTTGGGTGTTTAATTAGCGCACTAAAAGCTAAACTTGTAGCAGGGGATCTGATAGCCCGGTCCTGTTTGATGTTGCCGGGGTCATGTTGGCCCTTTCTTGGGGGTATCAAAGTTCCGAGGCTGGTGGGTGATTTCCCCTTAGCCTACCACTTGCTGGTAGACTGTTGGATAAATCCGAGCCCGGATTGATACACCTGATGGCAATTATTGGGATGGGGGGGGGGCCTGCAAGAGCGGAGGAGCCCCACCGAACGGGTTGTAATGCTGTTGATAGGATCGATTCAGTTGAACCCACGTGTCCATCAAGTCGGTTTGGCCTCTACTAGCTGTAGCTTGCAGAGCGCGGATAGTATTATTACAGGAAGACAGCTTATGTAGGGGAGTTTTGAGGCCATTTCCTGTAGTTTTTCCTGTAACCAAACCCTTTGATATTAGTAGCATGCACACCGCGGTGTGGAAGGGATTTTGCATTGCCCAAGGTCGAGTTTGAGGGCTCCACGATAGCGCGCCGCTTGCCTGCACTGGGATGGGTCGCATGCATTGGGCCTGTCAAGTCAGGGAGATTTTGTTGATTCCTTTCTGCTTTGAGCATGGAAGGGTTCCATTCGTTTCCCTCCAAAAGTGCTGGAAACCACCAGCAAATTTACGGGGAAATCCAGTGACAGTGACCCCTGCATGGCACTGGTGCTAACAAGTTCCGTCTCCTTGGCCATTGAAGCGCTCTTACGCTTCGCAGCCAGTCACGTCCTACTGCTTTCCAATCAAGACTTTGTTGGACCCGCAAACTGCTCAATTTCCACTGGACCGCCTTTTTTTCAGAGAGACCTACCTGACTTCAGCTCCGATTCGGTAGGCCAGTCGAAGGTGTTCACCTGAAGCTAGGGGGTTCGACCAGAGTTTTCAACGAGCTCCTGCGCTTTTGGCTCTTGGGCCTGGTGGAGCCACTGGAGTCCAACATTTTCTCGACAGGAGAGGCGCTGATCATCATGGACCACTTCTTTGCCAGCGAGATCAAGTGGGCCTGCGAGTCAGGACCCAGGGGCAGTAAACAAAGCCAGGACATGGAGATGAGCTACTTCATTGCTAAATTCCTTTGGGGCAAACTTGAGCCTTTGGGTTGATACCCCCAGTCAGGCTTTGCAATAATTAGTGCAACTGGCAAATCTGTTCTGCTTGCTGGCTGGCTGGTTGGCTGGCTTGCTTGCTTAGATGGCCCGCCCAGGAGTGGGCAAGCTCAAGGTGAAGCCTTTGGTGGCTCTGGTCATCTGCATCCTCCTGGCCGTCCCGGGCGTCGCCCTGGCAGCGGTAGGTGCGGTGGTGGGATCCGATGCATCCGGGATCGAAGTCGCCTCTAGGAACTTGGATGAACATGGCGTCAATGAAGGGGCTTGGTTCCCCGAAATGCGAGGTTTTCCCTTTTCACTTCCCTTTTATGTCGGCCGGAAAGCCCAAAGAGGCAGGTTTAAGAGGAATCTCTTGTTTTAGCAAAACTCTTGCCCCCTCTCTTGGTTCGATGCTGATTCGAATGTGCAGCTTGGAGGTTAAGGTTGAGAACTCAACCTCGCAGGATCGGTTTCTTTATTCCTTTTCTGCATGCCTAAAACCTCCAGTCTAGGTTTCAGGCAAAAAAAATCGAGCTCACCCCGCGGGTTCTGGGGAGGTCCTTTGCCAGGGAGGTCCTTTTTACTGGATTGCGAAACACAGTCTGCAAGTTGTCCAGATCCACATGTTTCATCATCTTTCCATTGGATCATGTCGGGTTTCGGAGGCGCCCGGCCCCCTGTCCACTCCCATGATTGAACAAAGGGTAAACAGCGCATGATTCTCGCAGAGTTACGTTCCCTTTTGCTGCTTTCCGAATTGAAGGATTGAATTTTAACTCTGAACGTTGGACATGTTGACAATTCAATGTTGAAAATTAATGTTGAAATGCTGAATTTTGACAGTTCCACCCAAACTCGGGGGACTGCAACAAGGATCCACCCGTCCTCGCTAGGCTGGGAGACTCTCAGTGCGGGCGAGGGGTCCCTGGCTCCTGTGGGACTCATCTTGCGTCTTGGCAGAGGTGCCATGGAATTCAAGGTCCAAACATGTATTGGAACACCGGCTCAAAAGATGAGTATGTTTCCATGTTCCTTGGTTCGGTTTTAAAGGGCAGCTATCACTGGACACGACTTGATTGTTGCCAGGGGACCTTAAGTAAATTGATGAAACATCATAAACCCCTTTGATTGGGGAGTCCCTTCTCGTGGGGATTCAGATATTTTTTTGGAGGGGGGCACCACCCCTGTAGCACGGGCTTATTTCACCAGGGTCAACATGAATAAGACGTGCCTGGCTTGCAGTTCGTGCAGCGAGCAAGCAGGCGAGAGGCACAAGCTGGGCAACCAGGAAACCGACACCACCCTACAAGTGGAGTCGGGGGACCCCTGCAATTCCATTGGATCCATTTTGCCTGGGAAGACTAAATGAGAAAACGGAGAGCAAAACAAGAGAACCCGCCGAGCGAAGACTGCGTGGATCCCGCAAAAGCTGGTCATGTTCTTAGACTCCTCGGTCTAGACGTGTCCCTCTCATGCGAATACAAAACTTCACTGTTCTTGGCATGTGATTTGGTGTTTTTAGGTTGTTTGGGTTCTGTTCATTTTTACTGGGGGGTCTGCAAAAAAAAAACAGTCAGTTCTTCGCTACCATACCAAGGAGTAGAGATGAGAGTAACTTCCAAGACGCCAACGAGAACACTCCGCCTCCAACAGGTCTGAGAGCTTCCAGTTCAGCTTGAAGAAGCGGAGCAAAACCGAGCGGCAACCAAGCAGCCGAAACTTGGAAAGGCCCCCATCCATTTTCGGGATGGTCAAAGCAGTTCGAAGGCAAAGCCCGCCACACACGGGGATTCCCTGTAAGAAGGACAGAATGCTGCACCAGTTGGTAGTTGTAGGTGGTTTATTCCATTGTTTATACGCTGGTTTTGTCCATCCAGAGTATGCTTGCCTTAAAACCCGCCATTCAGTTGGGTTTTAGAGTCTTGGTTCCCAGCCGTCCGGTTCCTTAGGTTTTCAGTGGATAGGCCAAAAAACATGTGCGACCTGCAGTGCCGGAGTTCGGTTGCGTAGTATCCCCTGTACCTACCTGCCGAACGGGAATTCTATGCCGTTTGCTTTCCCTGGAAGCCACAAAGAAAGCAATGCAAGGGGCCAAAGACTCACACATAGTCTACCCCTATGACAAACATTGGCCTTGAAGTACCCCCAGCCTGTTCGACTGATTAAGGCTTAGGCCCATGTTGGAATCCCTTAAGGTTAAAGGGGGCCTGGCTGCAACCAATTTTGAAACCAACCTTGCCCGCCTGAAGTTGTGACATCTGGTTACTAAGCCTGGATTGGTTTGCGAAGCCCAGGTTCCGATTTGATCCTTAAAGGATTCCCAAGACTACCTGCAAAGCGCAAGGGGCTGTCCAAAATCAGCTGGTATTTGGGCATCTTTTTTAAGTGGCCCCAGTTAATTGTCCTTCAGCTGGTAAATGGGCATTTCGACTCCCAGGGTGGGCTTCGCAGTGATGGGGGCACTCTTCAGCGTGGCGCGGCTGCGGCAAGCGTGCCGCGCCGCACACCTGGTGAGCAAGGAGGATTTGGAGGCGCGCGCGCGCTGCCAACTGCCTGGAGCCGAGAAAGGGGAGGAATTTTCAACGGACTGGCGCGAAATGGGCAGAATTCGGGGATTCAAGTTGAGAGGAGGGTTGTGAAGGATCATTAACTGGGGCCACTTAAAACAGATGCCCAAATACCAGCTGATTTCGGACAGCCCCTTGCGCTTTGCAGGTAGTCTTGGGAATCCTTTAAGGATCAAATCGGAACCTGGGCTTCGGGCTAAACCAATCCAGGCTTAGTAAGCTTCACTGTTCTTGGCATGGAAAAAACAAAACAATTTTGGTTCTGTTCATTTTTACTGGGGGTCTGCAAAAAAACAAAGTTCTTTGCTACCATGCCAAGAGTAGAGATGTTAGTACCTAGGGAAAGTCACAATTTCAGGCGGGCAAGGTTGGTTTCAAAATTGGTTACAGCCAGGCCCCTTGAACCTGAGAGATTCCAAGAGGAGGTTGTCTAGGTCCCCCAGTAGTGCCCTTCTCTCCCCTTTTTTGCGGGAGGGGAAACCCCACTAGAATAGACTACAGAAAAAGAAAGGGTACCCTTCTAACCTCTCTACTGCTTCCCCAGAATTAGCTCCCCTTTTTGCTTTTTGCTTTTTTGGGGGTCCTTTTGTTTTCCACTCACCTGGCAAAAAAGATAATTTTTTGCTGGGGTCCAAATGCCAGCCTAGACGGGAAGACCTAGTTGTATTGGTTGCGTGTTTGAAGGGAGGCTTGGCTGCAGCTTACTTCCGGAGTTCCTTTGGATTTCGTCACCTTTTGGGACCATTTGCGTGGCACACGCTGGTGTTGCTGCAGGGAAAAGCGCCGCACAGAGTCAGATGTGGGACAACATGTTTTTCTTGCTTCAGAGTGTGTTTTGTCCAAATGAGCGCAGTTGGATGCTCAACTAGGTGACCTGACCTTTTGGATTTTCCGGTTTTCAAGCAGATTCCTTTGTTTCAAACGCCAGTTTTGGCCCGGAAACAGCCTGGGTCTTGGCGCCAGGTGATGCTTGCCATTCACAAGTCCCGGGGCCGCATTCCAGGGGGCGTCAAGGTGCGCATCGGGATGCCGCATCCCGTGAGACGGAGTCGGCAAAAGCGGGGGCAGGCAGCCACGGCATGCGGCGAATGGACAAAATCCCTCACCAGTCACCAGGTGGCTTATCTCAATTGTGAGATTTTGGCCATCCCAACTGGCGCAGGCTTTTGACCATCCGCAGTAATGTTACACCTCCTTTATTAATAACACCCTCTATTATAGGACAAAAACAACACGCAATTCAGGATCTTGTGACTGTTTTGGGGTCCTCAACTGCTGCAAATTGTTTCCACGAAAAGAATCCAAAAACAAAACAACAAATTTTGTTGTTTACTCTCCTGATCTTGTCTGCGACTAAGCCTCCGATAAAATATGGGCCAAACAAACTTGGCAAAGAAGCCCAGCAACAAAAACGAGCAAACAAATCCGGGCAAACAGGATCTTGTGAAGTGGTCCCCAAACCATCAAATTTAAGATAACTTCCTTACAAAAAAACGCGGGTACAGAGTCTCACAAACAGGGTTGCCCACAAGGGGCCTGAGCCTCTTTAATGTGACTGTTTTGGGGTCTTCTTTAGTGTCCAACAGCTTTTTGGGTTGCTTAAATTATTAGACTCAAGCCTTAGCCTTTTACTTTTAGGGTGGTTCGCCTAGCCAAGCTCTTCCCAGCTCAAAGGGTAAAGGCCTTGCATCTAGGAGGTTCATTTTGCCAGTGGCCCCCAAACCATCAAATTTATGATAAAATCCAAAAGGTACGGGCGAACAGTCACACAAAGGGGGTGCCCACCAGGGGCCCTGATCCTCTTTAATGCGAGAATTGGCAATACTAAAGTAAGTACTGGGAAGCTGAGAGCCAGCCTTGGCAACACTAAAGTAGAATTGGAAATACTAAAGTAAGTACTGTCCCTCCCAGACCCTCAGGATCTTGCTTAAAGAGGGTCCAGCTGACAGGTGCCACTCCCAGCGAGGGGGGGGGGTTTGTAAAGAGGGTCCAAGAGTACCCATGGCTTTGTTCTCTTAAAGTGGATATGGAACAGCGATTCGGGCACAACCACGTGGGTATTGGAAAATGATATGTTCCACAACCATGCGCTTGGCCCGAATTGCTAGAATAGTTCTTGATACATGTGGTGAAGGCGCTTGTTCACTTGTGCGTGTAGTGTTTACTGGGGAGTGAATTGCCAGGAATCTAGCCTTGGAGCCTGCTGTTGGGGCCATTTCTGTCAGTGAAAGAGTCGCCATCTAGCTGCAAGGGTCATTTGCAATTTTGGTTTCTTTCCTGAGGAAACTCTGCAACGGAGGTTGCTCGACCAAATTGGTCTCCATGCAGCCGGCAATATGTGTCACAGCGTGGCACCCATATTTACTTCTGCAACCGTGAATCCCATCAAAGGGTTGCCCTTTTGCACACAAATTCCCTGGGGCGAAGCCTGCAAAAAGCATCATTCTTTGGGCGAAGCCTGCGTCTGCTGACCACCGTGGCCTCAAGGTTTCGGGGTATGTTCCCCAAAGTGGCGCGGTGTGCGGTGTGCGGTTTGGCTAAGGTCCCCACCAAGTAAACCTAGATAGCCAAGTTGCCGCTTTTTCTCAGTCACTGTTGCCGGTTTTTGGGGTAAAGTTCATGGAAAAAAAGCGGCAACTGGGGATCCAGGAGCATTTTCGTACAATCTGGGTGCACTTGTTTACTTCTTTCGGGCATGCCTATACCGTTCTCCATTGCTAGACTTGGCTCTCGCCGTTTTGTTAGCTCACCTGTTTACATTCCACTGGCCAGATGTATTGTAAGAGGTTCACGTTTTGTCAGATATGCGCCTTCGCCTGTGCTGGCACCCCACAGCCCGTAGCAAGCCTGCACTTAGCTCTCTAAGATACCTGCCTTTTTTCTGAGCCCCTAAATCGGTGGTTTGGATTGGTTTGGAATTTGAACCCCTGGCTTTTGTAGAGGGCAAATGAAAAAACCACCCCTTTAACCACCAAACCACCAATCCAAACCACAAAGTAGGTGTAGGGTGACTTCGTGCGCCAAGCACCACAAAAATGAGTCCTTTTATGCCAACCGTTTGGGGGGCCCCGCCCATCTTTTGGAATTTGAACGGAGCTTACACCTAAACGGTTGACCTCCTTCCACTGTACAATTGGGCTAAGATGATTGATAGAATCAGTCCAAGAAGCTGGAAACTTCACTCTGCCCGTGCCAGGCTACTGGCGACGAGTGATGGCGTCCAGGCGCATCTCATTTTTGGCAGGCCTCGATCCGCACTGAGCCAGGGGAGAAAGGGATCCACGCGCAGGGCGTGCTACGCTTCTGGGTTCTCCCTGGCTCGGCGGGCATGGAGCGCCGTTCCAAACGACCGCCTCGCGAATGCGAAGCAAATGTTTTGCCACTGGCTTTCGGAGATACCAGTCTCTGAGGAACGCTAGTGACTTCCACAGAACTCTTTTTACATGAAGTTCACTAAACTTGGCCCAAGCCGGTTTTGGTCGGGGGCAATTTGCTGAGGTGGTCCAGGCTCCATATTCCCGGGAGAAGTTCTAACCAAAACAGGCATACTGGTCCTCCGGAAGCCAGTTCTCAGATGCGGGCTGCATCTGGCCAATTTCCAGTGTCATGTGGCCGGCAGAAAATTACAGAAAACACGAGTTGCGCGTGCGTCGCATGGATATCAGAAGAGAACGATAGGCTTGCTTGGGGACGGTTGTTGAGGTTTGCTTGCTTTCCGCAAGCCTCCTTTCACGTGGGCAGTGGCCTGGCTGGTTTCCGGAACCGATATGGGGATTTCACACACCTGAAGTCAAGACCGAGTCCAATCGCTCCCAAGAACCCAGCAAAGAGTCAGGTTACCACTTTGAACCCCAGTTTCTTGTGGGATGGGACGCCACAACCTCCAAACCACCAATCCAAACCAAACAACGAAATGCTGACGTATGACTGAAGCGTGTCAAAAACCGCAGGGTTTGTTCAACGTGTGTTTCAATCAAACTCTGAACCCCTTGATGGATGAACCCAAAGGACCCTGTGTCTACACATGGTTGAAGAGGGTGTTGGCCCGGCTCGGGCGGGCCCGGCTCGTTTCCTGAACCCCTCGGAAAGTATGGTTTTCCGGCCACTGCCTGTGATACAAAGGGAATCGCTTGTTGATAAAGTGGGGAGGGCCGGTTTGGCATCACAAGGGCTCCATATTTTATGTGAAGGGTGTGAGAGCTGTGTCCCATTGCATTTCCTGGCTGAAACGCACAAGGGCATGTGGCCATACATGGTTGTTCCTGCGGTGCCGATCTGCAAAGCTACAAATCGACATGGAACCCAGAAGCGGCCTTGCCAAACCTTCCCGCAAAGGAGATTCCTCCAGATTCGGCTTTTTGTTGCCCAATGCTTCCAGTTACTGTAGTAGGCAACCAGGCGAAACCATCATGTACTCTAGAGGTAAGCATCCCTGGTGACCTATCCTGGTTGCCTAAGCACTGGGTGTGAGATGCTCGATTTTTTCGAATTAAACATGCCGGGCATAACCGGACTGTTCTCGGGGTACCTTCCCCAATAGGGATCCTTTTTTTTCTTCAGGAAACCATCAGAAACCCAGGGGAAGCAGCCAGTGTTTGAAAAGAACGATGGTTGAAAAGAATGGAAAAGGAATTAACCCCTAGAAAAAGGTTTGTTTGTTTGTTTGTTTGTTTGAATCAACCCCGAGCTTGAAATCACTGGCAAAACGCTTTTGGCGTGTCAACCCCTGAGATCAGCTTGGCCTTCCGCCGGTTTGAGACCAACAGGCCAGGCCTGTCCTGGCGCGATTCATTCGTGGCTCGAAAGGACACCAGCGGGTTTTTGTGTTGGGACGCCCCCAGTTCGGACAAAACTGTTGAAACCTTTGGAAGCCGTTGTTTGTGGGTATTCGCATGGGGGATCATCCTTCCGTATTTCTTAACTGGTGCAGGTTTTGGTTCATGCACAGTATGGGAGCCTGTTCAAATCAACCAGGGTTGTGGGATCCCGTCTTTGTATGGGGGGCTCGTGCTGAAGCAAACCTATGGCATGAAATGCTATGGGACTTCGGACTGGTTCCGTGCTGGTCTTGTGCAGCTAACCCAAGACATCCTCGAACTCCCGCCTCCAGCCGGATTGTTTTCCCTTCAGTCATCCCTTGAACGGGAGTTCAACAAGTGCCCTTTCCCTTTCCCTGTTCTTTCAGTGCCCTTCCGCGCTACTTTCCCTCCGTTCATGGAAGTTCACAGGGGGGTTTTGGAAGACGACTTTCCTTTTGGGGAAGCCCCCTGTCCACTTCCATTGCTGGAAAGAGGGTGGCTCACGCTCATGAATTCGTCGAACCCCCGGAGATGTGTTTCGCACTGATTGGGGTTCGGGCCATGGCCTTTGAAGCATGGTATGGGAAGGTTCGAGTGAAGCCACCAGGCGCGCGTTGCGAGCGTCTCTCTAAAGGAAGCCAAGAGGAATCCAGAGGCTCAGTCATGCTGCTGCCTTCGGATTCTGGGCGCAGTTTGGACTTTTTCATTCCGGGGAACAACTGAGATACAATACCATGAGGGGGGTTACACGGACATAGAGTTTCCGCCAAAATGGATCGAATGTTGGAAGGGCAACTCGTCAGCTTGAGAGAGGTCTCTCCTTCAATCAGCCTAGAATCGCCCGGAGCTTGGGTTGTTGGGCTTGAATGCGTGTGTTCTTCCAATTGTGGCCATTCAGGTGACCCCTTGATGTTTCGATTGGGTTTGGATTTCCCCCAAACCAAGACGGATGCTGATCGCGGAATTGGCCATCGCGGTATAGCTCAAGGTAGAGCAGTGAAGGGCTGGATGTACATGTCCACATAAAACAAAAAAAAAAAAAAACGGTTTGAAACCCTAGTTTGTGGCTTTTCCTTTGGAAGATTAGCCCCCAAACAATTTCCACATGGCCATGGGTTCAGATGTGGAGCTATACAATCAGCCTTAGCAGGTGGACATTCCAAAAAGCCAGCCGACCATCTCTGTAGCGCCCAACTTGCAACCCTGGCCGCGCGCGGAAACATGCGCTGAACCTCTCCATGGATTCCGTATGTGGCGAGACTGAGATCTGGTTTTGGTTTGGGGTTGCGGATCAAACTATCGCATGATGTTCGAGGGGAAGCACCCTCAAAAACCGGCATAAGTTAAGTGACCGTGCATGATTGATCTACACCAAAGGCCCCTCAATTCCAACAAGCCTTTGTATCTCTACATGTATATATGGTAGGGTGCCTGGACTTTACTTGTGGGAAGATCATTTGGATGGCAAACAAACAGTTCGGACTTTGTTTTGGCCATCCACTCAGGAAGTGAGTAGTAATATAGGTTTCTACTCGATGGGGCCGACTGTTTGCACGTGAGCCATGGGCAATGCGCCACCGATCTCCGCACAGCAGCTGAAGCAGCTGCGGAACAAGTATGACAAGGACAGTTTTTCGACGGGGCTTGTGGACGTGTGTGTGTGTCTCTTAAGGGTACCGTAAGGCAGTTTGGTTTCAAGACAAACCAAGGGGCAATACAAATAGAACCTCATTTTGTTTGGAGCACCCCTTTGGTATGACATATAGCCCATTTATCTTATTAGTTTCGCCTTAGCTTCACTGAATTCTCCATTAGTTCATTGTTGTTTGGTGGGTTCAGGACTCACCCAATGGTCAGCCCAAACGGCTTCCTTTCCCTACCATGGTCAGTTTGCAGGTTACTTCGCGCAAGCAAAGCCAAATGAGTCCCCCGAGCCCTCGCGCCTTGGCGCCCTCGCCACTCGCCTCCAATGAAGACACCATTAAGAAGCCCTTTGCTTAGCTTAGCCACACGGAAGCAGTCATGCCTGCTTGGTCGTTTACGTTTGGAGATTTCCCGCCAGGGGACCCCATCATGTTGAGAACATCTTATGAAGTATGTATTTTGGCGGGTGGAAAATCCCTCAATGAACGCGGTATATACCCTGTACACTAGTTGTTTGGCGGTTCTATAGCACATGTTTTCCGTTGGGTGGTGAGCCTCTTAGACATTGTGACTGAAGGGACTGGTTCAGTAAAATTGGCATGGAACAAAGTGATTACCAACCTGTTGACACCACAATAAATGCTTGATCTTTCAGCCACTACATTTGGTTGAAAAGCCACCCATTGGAAATTGCTTCAGCGCGCTCACACTTGCAAAGCCCCCGTCCATGAAACCCTGGAAATGTATTTTGGGTTTTTTCGGGGGGGGCAATTGTTGCCCCGGCATGGATATTTGGTATATCAACCGCTACATGGACAATTCTTAGCCCTGGTCATTCGGCGGCCAAACGGACCCAGGTCTCACTAAAAAGGTGGAGATGCCAACCAGACGAAAACAAACAAAAAAAGATGTGCACACCGAAGGGATGTTTTGTTTTTCCAACTCCACCAGGACCGCAACCGCCGAGAAAAGGAAGAAGAAACAAACAGAGATACGAGCGCCCGGCATCCTCGCCCCGACTGGAGTCCTGGAGGACGGCAACGGGGACCTCAGCTGGGAGGAGTTCAAAGCGCTGGCGCTGGAGGTGGGCCAGCTGCAGGGCCTCAAGACGCCCGTCTCCGAGGAGAAGCTGCCGCTCGCTCGCATCACGATCGGAGCGGCGGAGCCGGGAGGACGTGTTTTTTGGAAAGGGCCGGGAGGAGTAGGAGGTCGACTTTAAAGAGAACCAGGAAGGGAAAGAAAGTCGTTTTTGTGGGTGGGGTCCTCTTTTTGTGAGGAGCATCCATTTGGAGAAATTAACTAGTTAGGCCCTTTTTCATGTTTTTCAATTCACGTGTCTCCCGATTGCGCCACCAGCCGAGTCGCCGAATCGCATTGCACGGTTGGCGCTAGAAACCGATGGCTCTTTGGGCACCCCACGATCTGCTCTATCTCGGCCAGTCGCATATGCTATGTTACGGAGGCCCAGGCGCTGCATATGCTATGCTGGCAAGGCGCGGGGGGAAGGTCAGGCACCCACTTCCAGTCTAAGCATCAAGCCGTCTTCGGTTTCCCCAGCCCCAGGAAGTCCTAGGCATGAGCCGTGCTGAGGCAGAAGATCTTCCAAGGGCTGGATGCAGACTCGTCACCTGGCTACGCCGCCCTTACGCCGGCGATTGGCTGCTGTTCAGTAACCTCTTCCCCCATCAAGGTCGTCAAGGTTTAGGAAAAACGATTTGGCTATCTGGTTGGATCTTTAGACTTTAACTTTTGGGGAAGTAGTGGATTTCCCGCTGGACTCTCAAGAAGTTAAACTTGATGCAGCCGGGTCCACAGCAACAGGTTTTGTTTTTCCCAGAGCAGAAGGCGGGTTGTTAGTGGGGGGAGGCTGGCCTTGAAGGGGCTGTGCACTTTGTGAGCTTGTCAAACCTTGATTTGTTAAACTCGTTGAACAACATATTATGTTTGCTCTTTCCGGATAGCTGATGTTTTGGAGATCTGTTATGGCAATCCGTGGGACTCTGAAAGAAGGTACCATTGGAAAAACATTTGCACTAGCCTGAGAATTGGCATTCTCCTTTGTTGTTGATTTGCTGGGGCAGGGAAGGTTAGCACCAGGGGGATGGGTGTGAACAAAAATTAGTCAAGGCGTCGGTGACTATTTGGCGCAACCTCGTGTCAAATGGGAACTCGTCTTGGTGGGGGGAATTTAGGGGGGAGCAGCTTAGAATGAATGGGATATCCCACCTCGGCGTCCAAATCCACCACTCGTGGTTAGTCCACACGCCAGCCTGCAGTCATGTGGGCTAACTTCCCCTGACCTCCAGAGGTAGCCTTTGTTCCACTTGTGTTTTATGGAGATGTTGGGGATACCTTGTTTTGAGGTGTGTTGGGGCATTATGAAGACTGTGTCTGTGGCTTATCAGAGTCAGAAACTGGGCTGGTGTCCCTTTAACCTACCAAGTGAACTAGTGGGGCCTCCCACTTGCTTCCATTTGCTTAATCATATGATTTTGTTTTTCCCGTTGGTTTCAAAGGGAATCTATCACTTACCGGACTGTTTTTTCATTTTTACAGGGGACGAACAAGCAAATGGAGGCTTGCCTTCTCGCTATTTCCTTCTTCGCCCGGCTTTCCCTTCGGCTCGGCTCCCGCGCCTTCGGCGTCGAGGAGCGGCTCCGTGAACTTCCAGGAGTTCGAGGCGGCGCACGCCAAGCTCCAGGAGACCTCGCGTTCCGCCGGGCTCCGGGCGCCAGAGCTGTTGATAGCCTCCCACCAATCCCACCAATCCCAGCAATTGAGCGATATTGAGCGAGCCACTTGCTCAAAACCCGGGCAGATGATCCGGTCGGTAAGCAGTCCCAGCCAGAAATCGTGGCGGATATCCGCCTTCTTAATTCTCTACCCTGGCTCTGGGTAGACCATTCGTGGGTGGTCTCTGCTGAAGAAGGCTTTGAGGGTCCGGGCACAAGGGTATCCACATGGGTATGTGTCAAAATAGGTGTGGCCCACAAGAATCGTAGGTTTTCCGGTTGGTGTCCCCAGGGTGCAAAGGGTGCGAACTCAAAATACCATCGGTCAACCGAATCACACACCCACAAAACCACCCTGAACAAGAAAACACATGAACAGGAGGAACCTCTACACGCTTTTGTTTTTTTAGTGAAACGGGTGCAAACGGCACCTCAACAAAGGCAACACGTCAAGAAACCAGATACTCAACGCAAAAGCTACCCTCCCACCAATTCACATGGAACCGTTCGGTGGGCCCTGATTTGGACCATTTTCCTTTTAAAGGGACCGGATCCCGAACGTCAGGTTCCGGCTGTGAATTGAGTCACAATTACAACCCGGCATTAAATCTTTTGGAGCATCCAATATTTGTTGGGTTGGGTTGAGTTGGATACAGTATATATACTTGTCCTGATGGAAGTAACTTGCACGCGCCTTTTTTGATACATGTCCCGGTGGAATGAAGCGTATGATTTCCCTTTTGCCCCACGGAGATCCTTGGCCTCTCGCAGGAGCAGCTGCAAGCAGCTGCCAAGGCTAAGGCCAAGGCCAAGCCTAAGGCACGGTAGCGGAAAAACCTTGGTCTCCCCGTTTTGGTCATTTGTTCGTTGTTGTTGGTCAATTTGGGTGAATTTTGATCATTTTTTCGTTGCGGCCCACAAAAAGTGATCGATCACCTTCTACCCTTCGCACTAGCATGTAGCATTTGTGGAGGGTAAGTGGAAGATGAAAGTCCTTTCGTGGAGCCCGTGTGTGCCATGCTAGTGGGACTGAGGGTATTCCTTGGTCCTCTGGGCAACTGACCTAAGGTTTTTCCACGGTTCAAAAGCTGAAGGCGCTGGGGTCTCTGAAAAAGAGAAGCTTTCGTTCAGGAGGGTTCAAAAGGAGGATACATGAGGATAATACTTGGGCTTCAGGACATTGGTTTCTCTCAAGAACCTCTTCAAAATCGAGGGCTCCCCTTGGGATGCGAAACTTTGGCCATGGCTCACATTGAATTTTCGGTTTTGAACATGGGTCATGTTGATTGTTGGTCAGGAAATGGGGTTGCTTCCCTTTAAGCTACCACTTGCGGGATGTTTTTTATGCAAAGGAAACCGCCGGATGACAGGTCTCTTTTGTCGGGTGGGCCCCGTTCTGACACATACCCAAATCCTTTTTCTGTGGTTTGCCGCTGGCGTTTTTTGCCCTGTGATTTGTGCGACCATTTCAAAACCACGCTCAAAGCCTTCCGTGTACCCTTTCAACAGATCCGGAAACCCTTAACTCGCGGTTGGGATTGGTGGTTTCGCGATTTGAACCGGTTCTTCTAGAGGGCAAGTGGGAGGCCAACCCCAAGCCTTCCTTTGGTTCAACCTGCCGTGGAAGCCGTGCTGGATGACAGACGCCCGAAGCTACACGTGACACGCTAAAGTTTGGAAGCATCATCTCGCTGTAATTCTCCAGTACTGGCTTGTTGCATGTATTTGGGTGTGTCATTTTTACCCCCCCCCCCCCCGCAAAACTTTTGTTTTCCCGGTTTCCTTTAACACCAGCCCGAAAAATTGGTTCCCTACAAAAGCACAGCCCCATTCGTGTGGGACATCCCATGCTTTCGGCGAAGTTCTTTCCGGACGAGGCAAAAGCTGAGGGCAAGGCCAAAGCCAAGCCGAAGCCCAAAGCCAAGGCCGCGGGTTGGGTCTCGGGATCGGTCTCTGTGGTTGGTATGTGGGGGCTATTTTGTGAGGCTTCCCCTTGTTTGGGTGGGTTTTCAAATAGTATTTTTTGGGAAAACCAGCTTCTCTGAGGGTACCCTTAGTTTGGGTTGGTGCTGAGGGAAACCTAAATGGAAACCAACCATGTTGGAAGCTCAAAATCCTGTTTGTAAGACCCCACGCGAAGCTGCTGATTCCATGTTCCCCAATGAAACAAGGGAACCACCAACATGATCTTGACGTTTGTGCTGGTACCCGGTTCATTCCGTACATTCCGAGCGAAGTCGGGAGAACGAGCGCTTCAGAAGTTTTTGTTTAGGTCCCTCTTGAAAGCCGCTTGGCGATTTTGGGGAGTCATGTGGGTCTGTTTTTGTTTCAGGGTACCCTTCTTGGGATTGTTTTCAAGGGAAGCCAAGGAATATCCCAATCCGTTTTTCGAGGGGCTCCCCTGAAAAATGATCCACCCATTTGGCCAGTGTGCACTTCTTGGCTTTATGTGGTTGGCCATGTCCGTGCCGGGTCCCGAGCCCTCAACAAAAAGTGAAAAGTTGCCGCTGGCGCATGCCGCTGCGACTAAAAGACCAAGCTGCTTACACAAGCTCGCTATCCTCCGGGCCAATGTGGTCCAAAGCACTGTGCAAGGGGCTTCGGGGGCATAGCTAGGATAGATACATCTTAGGTTTCATGTGCGCAAGAAAACACGGAACGGAACCACAGCCTAAGAGTTTCAGCCAAGAAAACTTCTGGATTGGCTTTTTACACTAGCTTGTCGATGATTAGGGAATTGCGGATCATGTATTGCAGATTATATGGGTTGCGCGGGTGTTCAATGCTGCAGCGTAAGGTTTCGAATCGACATTTGCAGCGCGGAGGAATGGGGCCAGGAAAAACCCTCCCCAAAGCTCAACGGCCGTGATCACGGCCGCACGGTTAGGTCGGGTAGGCAACGGCGGAGAAAAGCGCTCGGCCAGAATCAAGGGGCCTTTTCAATGCAGTATTCTACATCTTGGCCCACGACGAAAATCCCTGACTCCCTGAGTTCCTGAACGTTATACTTTTTGGGAGACAAAGAAGTCGGAAATGGTTGGCCAATCCGCCTTGGAAGTGAGACACTGCACGCCAAGTACTTCGATCCTAGCTTCAGGGTACGCTGACCAAGTTCATGGGGGCTCATGCGAACAGACCCTCGCGTCAAGCTCAATGAATGCCAACGGGGCGATCCCTCCTCAAATCAATCTGTCGAATTGGCCAACCGCTTCACAAGCAAGTTCTGGCCACGGGTGTGGATGCCTCACAAAGCGAGGCTGTGTTGTCACATGCTCCTTTCAGTGTGCAGTGTTCTGTTTCGGCGCTGTGGATCTGGTCGAAGTCAATGTCCCTTTGGAACCCCTTGTAGAGTTTTGGAGGGTCTCGTTGTTGTGTGTGGATCACTGCCGGAGCTCTTGAACCTACCTATTTTAGTGGTAAAGAAACAGTTTGGACTTTTTCGGGCCAACCCACTCAGGAAGAGAGTAGAAGGAACAGCAGGAGGAAACCCGCACTTTCGGGGGGTTCCAACTCCATGTCCAGATCCTCAGCTCTCCGAGGCGCCGGCTGCGGATGCTGTGGCCGAAAATCAGGCCAGGAAGTCATCCGGATGGATGCACTGGACACGGCGAATTCTAAGGGTGGAAGTACATACCCCTTGTTCGTACCCCTTTGCTTCCCTGGTTTCCAACCCACTTCGTAAGCAGTATATACTTCTTTTTGGGGGAGGGGTATGAACATCAGGCCTTTTGGGTTCATTTGCCCAGGGGGTATGTAGAAGGGGTATGTACAAGCACCCCTGCAAGAACGGGATACCTTGAAATCAGCCCGGTGATTCTGGCGGCCACTATGGCCCTAGTGGGTAACACAGGGAACCACCCTTTAAAAAGTCAAGAGGAAAATGGCTGGTTAGCTATTATAGTGCTAACTGGGCTCAAGATTTGGGGGTGACATTACGCAGGGCAGAAACTGCAGGCGATGTACAAATATGGGTGCCCCTCAAGTGAAGATACCCGTTTGAAATGGCCAGGCAAGGAGGCCACCAATCTGCCTTGGGTTCCTCTTGAAACCAACCCCCCAAAAAGGAGATCCTCAAAAAGGCAAAGCTCCGCCCAGTTGAGACCGCCCTTTGAAAATGTCCCAGTGCACCAGGCCTCCATTTTCGACTCCCTGCCCGGGTTCGACTCCTTCATACCTACCATCGGCGTGCCGGACTTGGGGGTCTCCAGCCTTTTCGCAGAGGACGGAAACCCACCTAGGTCCCCCAGTAGTGCCCTTTTACCAGTTTTTTTTTGCGAGAGGGTCCCCCTACTAAAATAGACTGCCGAAAAAAGGGTACCCTTTTGCTAACCTCTCTACTGGAGGACCTAGAAGCGCTTCCGGCACAACGTGAAAGCGGATGGCGCAAGCGTGCTCGTGGGTGAAAGGGGGCGAAACCCAAGAAAAATGGTGCCATCTACCTTTGGTCAGTTGTAACAGCTAGGGTGAAGGGGGCGACGGGCTCGTGAGTTGGCACGGGACTGTTTGATATTTAGTGGCGTGAGTCGAAGATAACCACGTGCATGTTGTGATGGAAGGGGCTTGAGGTGAACGAGGCGTGCAACGATGACAATACAGCTGGCTCAGCTGATTTTAGAGAGGGATCATTTTTCTGAGTTTCTCCGCCACGAGAAGGATTTGTCAGTTTGCTCGCACTGCTTGCCCCCTAGCAACCATTGCCACCCCTCATAGTTATAGATCTGACCCGTTCACAGAGCAGCATCCCTTGACCCATTTAGCTCGGGTTGCCGTGTTGTGGAGTTGGCAACGGTCAAGCGCAACTTGTTGTCTGGTTTCCTTGTCACAACTTTGGTCAGGCTTGCGACGTGCTTACTTTCTTCAGGCACCAAACCGCAGGCCAAGTTGTCGTTACCATCCTCCCACAATTCTCCTCAAGAAGTCATTTAATATGACTGGGCACTGGTTTCTTATTCCTCCTCACTACTCTCCGGGCAACGGACATCGCTTGCCAAGAATTTGGAAGAAGCTTTCCTTTTTCCCCCTGACTACTATGTAGTGTGGGAATATGAGCTGATCTTCATGTGGCCAAAGCCGCTGTGGCTTCTCGTGGCCTGTCACTTGCCGGACTTCTCTTCACGCCGCGTGGCCACCGTTTCTTCATCCCGTGGAAACCTCAAACAGTTCCCTGCCCAGCAACGTCCTTTTGCCACCTGTTGTGAGAAAATTGGTGACCCCCTTACAAAAGGAATCCTTCACTACGAGGGGGTCGAACAACTTTCCACAAAAGGTGGCAACAAGACCCCCCTTTCCCTGTCAATCACTCCTTTGTCCGGCGGGGGGGCTGGTTTTCATTCGATGGAGGCACGCCATCGGAGCAGATATTGAACATCCGGGCTCCAACCCACCAGCCTTCCGAATGGACGGTGCCCCATGAGGAAGCCTAGAAGAAAGCAAGCGGGACTTTCCACCACCGTGGCAAATGCCAACGACTCAAGGGTTTCTCGTATGTCCAGCTGGTTTCTTGGAACACCAGATTCCCACAGCCATCCCACATGTGTCCCGCAGTTTGAGTTGACCGCATATGCTTTTTGGCAGCTAAATGTAGTAGAAGCCTCCAATCGGGTATGTTGTTCCTTGCGTTTCCCAATTAAACCGCCCAAAAGATGGGTACCCTCAACTTCAGCAAAAAGTCACTCTCAAAGGCTTATCCTTGAGTGTCCATCTTCACCCAGTCAAGTTGTTTTGGTTTGTGTCTTTGCTGTATATTTTGCGGAGGATGCCCATGCCCGGGGGGGGGGGGGGGGTCTGGGTCTGGGAGGTGGCAGAGTCGAACTCCTTGGCCAAACAGTCATGGATGGGGTCGCACATGTCAACATGTTTCACCTGGAGGTGATCGATGTGCTCCCTAAAATGCCTCCACTCGAGACTTGGGTGTGGCTCAAAATTAAACAGGAGGGGTTAATTACGCGGGTTTTGGTCCATGTGTCCACTTACCAGGGCTTGCGCCATTTTGGAATTTTCCGGCTTTTCGACTTCGCCACGGCCATTTCTCTGTCCGGCCATGGGGCCTTTTGAATCACGCGCCAGGACTCGCGGGTGCCGGTGGCCAAAGCCATCCCCACACCCAAGAAGACCAAGCCCCCGCCGCTGCCGGAGCCACCCCCCGCGCCGCTGAACTCCCAGGCGCGTTGCGCGACCGCGCTTTTTCCCCTCCAAAGGGTTGCTGGGAGGGTTTGTCTTGAAGCCTTGCTTCCATTTGCTTAAGAATATGTTGTATTTTCCATAATATGGTTTATTAAGAAGATGTTGTATTCTCCATATGTTTTTTTTTAATTGTCTTGCTTCCAGTGTTGCCTCCATTCTTGCTTCCATTCTTGCTTCCATTCTTGCTTTCCATTTGTGTTGCTTGAGACTATGATTCCATATGTTTCATTTTCCCCTGTTGACTTTTTCGAGGGAATCTATCACTATTGGAAATACGCTTACTTTGTCCAGGGGACTGAAGCAAATGGATGCTTGTTTTGAGGGTCCCATTTTTTGACAATACGAACAAAAGAGATCACGATGAAACAGTATCAAGCAGTGCCCGTACTAAAATAGACTACAGGAAAAAAGGGTAGCCTTATTCTACCCGCTCTACTGGAGGACCTAGTTGCTCATTGCCTTTTTTCCAAAAGGAAACCACAGGGGATGGTGTGGTTTCTCCAGGTTTTTTGTTAGCGCGAATTTATGAAACAAATGCGGTACCTTGCCGCAAGTGGAAGTACAAGGGTCAGTGCAATTCCATGTTTGTTTCATGCCATGTTCAGGTATGGGTTTTGTAGGTATGGATGCTGAAAACAACACTCTAAGCTCGTACAGCTTCTACACCCAATTGCTCACCTACCTCCAAAACCCAGGAGACAACACCTCACCTCCATCCTCCAAGATCCAAGAACTTTTAAGCATACCTTTTGAGCATAGCCCAGGCCTATGAAAGGAATCCTCATGGGAGAGCTGGACAAGTTCTTGGACGAAACCCATAGAAGCCAGTAACGGAAATTTGACAGGAAGTTAGCAAATCCCCCCCCCCCCCCCAAAACCAGGAGTTTTGCGTAGAATTTCCTGTGGCTGGTTCAGTAAGAGAACCCATGCCTGCAAATGCCCCAAGGGTTTCCCGTTGCCGCAGGCGCCCTGGTCTGCCCAGCTCAAGGCTGCCGACCCGGACTGGTACGACCCCGACGACGCGGAGTTCTCCGGCTCCGACGACTTCCCGGACGTGGGGGAGGCGGGATTTCCTGGAATCGATGGGGCCGGCGAAGCCACGGATTCAATTTCGTCGGGCGAAAATCCTGCACCTGAAAAACCGAAATTGAATCCTGAAAAACCTGAAAAACGGCACCTGAAAAGCCCTAAATTGGTGGCCGATTTCTTTTTGGGCCCCTGCTGGTGGGTGCATGATCTACAGGGCTTCATCCCCAGTGGAACATTTTCGTTCACCTGCATGAAACCCAGAGCCTGGGGGATTGAGTTCAGTGCAAAGCCGAGCCTTTGACCTTTTTGGTTGTCCTAGGTGATCACCTGAAACAAACTATCTCCAGGCCCATTTTGGCCAGCCAGCCAAAAGTCCGCGATTCAAGAAATCTCTTGTGTTTTTTGGAGGCGCCTAAAGCAATGGGACAAGGGAAGGTGGGGCCGTCAGGCCCGAGATTCCTCTGCACAGGTGTGTGTGTTTTTCTCCCAAAAACTGGATTCCTCTGAATATTTGGCATGGGGCGTGTCAGGAGTAGTTTCGTGTGTGTGCGTGCTTTTTTTTAATCTTGTACATTCTGTTTTTTGTTTTGTTTTTTTAACGGGAAACCTCCAAGCAATCCAACTGCGGGCCCCTAAAACCACTGGCTGATGGCGAACGGCTCCTGAGTAAGCAACCAGGCCCTGGCACAGATGGGCGAAAGAAGATTAACACGTTTTAGTCGCCTCATTTGGGTTTAGTCATAGCGTCATACTCTTTACCCACATGAAATCATGCAATTGACGTTCTCCCTGACGTACCTTGTCAGAGGAAAGCCAAAAGGTTGTTGAAGCAACAGTGGTTTAACGGTTGGGGATCCTTCTTTCTAGAAAACCTCCAAAAACCCTGGGGAAATGGCTGGTTTTTGAAAAGAACGCTTCGTTCGGAGCTTCTTTCTTCCCTGAAACGATGATTGCCGAAAAGAACGGAAAAGGACTCAACCCCCAGAAAGATGTTTCAGCAGCCTGAGGTGCCAGAGGAGCCTTCGGCGCCTCCGGCGGCTCCTGCGGCTCCTGCGGCGCCGCAAGCGCCGCCAAAGGCGAAATTCGCGGCGCGTCTTCGCGCCGAAGCTGGGGGTTTTGGGGTAGCTGTGCTCAAAGCTGCGGGACACAGGTGTCCTTTTTGGTTGGTTTGGCTGAGAAATAGAGGGCCCTGGTTCGCCCTGGTTTACCTAGTGGTTCAATAATCTACCAGGGCTACCTTCCATTTCCACTCTTTCCAGGGATCCGGTGCAGGAAACCAGCAGAAACCCAGGGAAAAAAAAAAACAGCCGGGGTTTGAAAAGAACGATGGTTGGCTTGGCTGAAAAATAGAGGGCCCTGGTTTACCTGGTGGTTCAAGAATCTATCAGGGCCATCTACTTCCGAAAAAATAAAAATAAAAAACCACCGATGCTGAGGGAGCTTCTCAAAATTCGGGTATGGCTCAAAATTGAAGAGGGGAAGCGGCTGGTTTTACCCTAGGCTTCCAAAGGCCATTAAAAGAAGGTCGAGGTCGCTAGACGATTTTTTGCCGAAAGACCGTTTTTTTGCGCCTGGCCCTGAATATCCAACAAATCATGGTGTTTGTTGCCCAAGAATTGCTTAGGATCAGGTCACTGACAGTCACGCCGCCCTCATCCTCCCAGCTGCAAATGACTGCGCCCAAGCCACTCATTCCCCGGCTTGCCAATTGTATGGTCACATCACTTTTCAAAATCGCCAGGTGTCCCGCCTACCGTATATGCGCGCATAGATTCTTCGCATGTTGGTACTGAAGTCCGGCTTTTTTGAAAAATGCTTGCAAACTTAGTGGCTTCGGGGCATCGCTGCCGATCAGTCATGCTTTGTGGGCTCCTGGGAGTATGGTTGTCCACGCTTTTCAATGTACTTTCCACGCTAAAAAACGTACTTTCCACGGTTTGTCCATGGTTTGTCCACGCCTCATTTTCTTTCGAAATCGATTAAACAATCAACAAACGACACGCGATCAGACTCTGTGGAGCTGTGGACAAGAAGCGGAAAAGCACTCACGGGCATGTGAGTGACAAGCCAAATTGACACAGCATGGTGACGGCGTGTGGTTGCAACGGGATGAAGCGACTTTAAGACATACTGAGCTTCTTTCACAAAAGGCAGCAATACAGTTCTTCAACCCTCACTGCACAGAAGCGCGGGGATGTCAGGAACCAGCCGTCTCAAGTTGGCCAAGCTTGTCTAGACTCACTTTTAATGGTCGAGGGACATTACTTTCATAGCCTTTCGTTTTTTAAATGGTCGAGGCTATTTAAAAAATAGTCGAGGAAGCATAGGGTACTTTCGTAGCCTTTCGTTTTTTAAATGGTCGAGGCTATTTAAAGAATAGTCGAGGAAGCATAGGCTTTAGTCTTTGGCCAAGGCGCACGGTTGGTACATTGGTGTTTGTGGATTTCGGACCCTGCATTGGTGCATGTAGAGGGCTGCCAAAAAACACTAACCATAGGGCACCAATTCCGATTTTGAGAGAACGCCCTCAGGTTTCTGCTAGGATGAATGTGGACACGATTTCCCCTTGAGAGACCAAACCACTGCGGGATGAACGACGAGTAAACCCCTGGTTGAGTTTGATCGGAGGTGTCCACTTTTCGTGATTTAGTGGGAGGGGGGGGGGTATCACTTTTGAAGGGAACACCCCCCTATAAACAGGAGTCATCCAGACGGTCAACATGAAGACGCGGAAGGGTCCCCGTCACTTCGCGTGCAGGCGGAGCCGAAGCCGGAGGCAAAGGCCAAGCCCAAGGCGAAAGGGGAGGCAAAGGCCAAGCCTAAGGCGCGAGGAACCGGACGCGCATCCGGACGATGAACATCAACCCCCCCCGGCTTCGTGAAGTGGCTGTTTTTGTCAAAACCGTTTTGGGATCCCATTTTGGTTGGTAGGTGAATTCGCCACCCATTTTAGAACCTATTCTAGTGGGGATTGGGATGTTCGCTGGGTGTACGTGATTTTGACCACATGGCCAAGTTGGCAAACTCCAGGAGTTAGTTGGTTTGCCGATCACTTGCTTAATGAGGTAAATCAGTCTGAATCAGCTGTAGCTCGGCAACAAGAAACACATATGGAGGGAGTTGTTTTCCTTTAGGGGGAAGTACCGTCCCCTTTGCATACGCCAGGTTGGTTCATCCGGGGTTGGCATTGTTTTTAGGCCACGCTGGTCGCATCAAAGAAGATGGACAGCTACTCGCTTGTGTCTGTTTACCGATTCTTGTTTGGGGCTGCTTGAAAGTTAACATTTAGAGACACACCCAAGCAAATTCACCCTTTTTGTCGGTGGAGTTATGTCTTCATACTTGTGCCAGTCACTATGTTTGTGTGTGTAGCATGCTGCACATTCAACATGTGATGTTTTGGGCCTAACTTCATGCGACTGGCAACATGTCCAGGATGGAACCCATTGGCAATATGAGCCTTTCGCCCGACTCCAGGCCGATGCCAAAGCCAAGGCCAAAGTCAAGCCGAAAGCTAAACCGCAAGTCAACCAACTGGGGCAGCTGAAGGACTTCCTGCGGTGTCGTTCGGTTCTCGCGGGCCAAGCGTTTCCCCACCCCATCCCCCACCCCCACCCCAACTCAGCCCCACCCCATCCCACACTCCAGGTTGCCTTGAGCTGGCCCCTTGTTCAGCGCAAACTGTACCACTAGATTTGTGCTTTGGCGAGAATGGGCGGGTTTGATCAGGCGCTGGTGCCTCGCAGCAGGTCGCTTGAAAAGGTCGAGTTGCCTGGATAAATGTGGGTGTGTCTCAAAATGAAAAAGCTAGAGGTTACGCGGTCTTAGTCTTTGTTTCCATTTACCAGGATTCCATTTTGGGTACCCATTTTTTGACCCCGCAGCTTAGCAGGAGCCTAAAGGACGAGCCGAAGGGGTGTCGCCCCTGGAAGGTGTCACAGAAGCTCCGCCGCATTGTTTCGGTGGTGGGGTTGCTGCACCCCACCCGGATGCCACATCTGGTCCCGGATTGTTCCACTGCGTTCACCCCCGTAGTGCCTTTTACCCTTTTTGGCGGGAGCGTTCCCCTACTAAAATAGACTACAGAAAAAGGGTACCCTTATTCTAACATCTCTACTGGAGGACCGAGTTTTGCCAGTTCAGTTATGCCAGTTCAGTTATGAGGAAAATCGGGATCACCCCCCCCCCCGTTTGCACAAGCCAGCCGTGGAAAAGTGCAAGCTTTGAGAGAAGCGGGGCACCAGGCTCGTTCCGTTACCAGGGCACCTGCATGGACTTGGTGAGCCTTCACCTTGAGTCTGTTGAAACACTACATCCTTGTCAAACAGTCCCCCCTTGTCCACATTCGCCCACATTTGTTGGCAGACGAACACCGAGTTCTTGAAAAGCTTTTTCGGAAGAACTTGGGTGGGCCTTCAGATTCGTTGGGAGGAGCCGAACTTAACTGCGCCGAACCCGGCAGTGTTCAAGGCAGGTTTCCTGTAGACGTTCTTTGGCTTCAGCTTGCCCTCCTCAAGGGCTGTAAACCAGGAGTCTCCTTTCTTTGACACCCATTGACACCCATGTGGTGGGATCCACATTGACACCCATTGACACTCGTTGACACCCGTTTAATTCGTTTGACTCTGGGGGTGATCAAGGTCAGCAACTGGGGGTGTTTCCCTTGAACGAATATCACTTCGGGGCTGGCTTTCGTAGTGGTAAAAGAACGGGTCCTGTGTTAGCAAAGCTGAAAGCCGGCATGCCCGTGTTCGGCTTCATCAAGAATCTTGGAGATGGCGTGGAGTTTGTGGCAATTTTGCCAATTTTGCCACCATGGCAGACACCACTGGAAGCGTCTGGGAGCGAGCAAAAACGCATTCGATAAGACAGCTAAAAGATTGCCCACGTTGGTGGGAGCAAACAAAGAGCCACAAGGGCACTCTGCGTTTGAAGGATTGCATGGCCTGCATTCTGATCGAATGGAAGTGTACACGAAAGGAGTGCTGGATCCCAAAGGACGGCTTTCGCAGTTTTGCCGCTCCTCTGGGTCCGTTTCTCAGGAGGACGAAGACGCGTTGTCTCATCTTCAGTGGGCCGCCTGGTGCAGGCAAGACCGACGTTGCAGACAAATTGAACGGCCAAGGCATGGGGCGTGCCTCCGATTTTCGGTTGAAGCTGCACGCCTTTTTCGCTGCCTTGCTGAGTTTAGACCTTCTGGACGCAACGGCAGAGAGAGAGAGAGAACGGCAAGGTTGCAGGAGTTGCGCGATTTTAGTCAGAAAGGTGAAGTCTTGCGTAGTGCTGATTGACGAGATCGATCATTTCACTTCTCGGTGACCTTCACGAGGGCGAGGCCGCATGGACTCGCTCTCAGTTTCGTCAGTTGGTAGACGGACCAGATGGCAGTTTCGCAAAGGACAGCAATGTGCTTTTCATTGGCACCATCAGCTTCATCGCATCCCGGAGGATATGCTCTCGAGAGCCAAGGTTAGCCACTTTAGATACCCACATGTGGATGCCATGGAGGAAGTCGTTCGGATTGGTGCTTCTCATCCTACACCCAGAAAACTCTCTTGGTTGGCAAGGTCTGCTACAAGCTACAACTTGGGGCCACGCGATGTGCACGAGTGCGCCTGCACGGTTTGGCTTGAAGCTAACATGGTTCACAACGGTTTGACCGTTACATCTCGTCAAGCTATGACAAAGGTGTCACAAGAAGAAGCATGCTGGATTACCAGCTTGTCCGTCGGCATTCTGTATATGCTTGATCGTTCGAGAAGGCCACCTTCCTCTTCGGAGGCATTTTGGTTGGCGCCTTGGCAGCGCATTGTGGTCACAGGCGGCTTGCAGCAAGCGTCGTGCAGTGGCGTGCTGCCCTTCCGACAGACAGGCAGCCGAAGCAGTGATGAGTGGTGGATGATTGGCACCATACTGGTACTTCCAGCGACAGCCAGACCCAATGCGATTTGGAATCTGCAAAAAGGAGACTGAGAGATGGATGGAATGTGGTGACGGGCATGCATACAGCACTAAAGGTGTTGCTTCTTCTTCAAGGGAGCGGCAGAGGTTACTTGGAGCTGCGCCCTTCAAACCACCTGCAAGAGCCAGAAAGGATGCGACCAGACAGGACGCTTAGTACATTTATCCCCAAAGACGCGGCTTGTGTCATGAGAGTAGCCCGCCAACTGTAATACGCTGCTTGCTGTAGATATAGTTCTTCCCAGCCCCCAGCGGGCCTGCAAGCCAACATCGAGTTCCAGGCACATCTCTTGAAAGTCCGCAACCTGGGAATGGAAATTCTTTCATGGTAGCATTGCACTTTTTGTCTTTGGGGGTGTCTTCGGTGTTGTCTTTGGGGCTGGGGATGTTCTCCGAAGGTCTCTTGGGGGGATGTCTTTGAGGGATGTGAGTGGGGGGTTGTTGTCGTGGTCTTCCTGCGTGATATCTTTGGGAATGTCTTTGGGGAACATATTTGGGGATGTCTTGAGGGGTGTCTTTGTGAGGATGTCTTCCGAGGGCGCCTTGGGGAGATGTGTTTGTGGTGACCGTCAGACCGATGGTCTGTCAAAGAATTTTGCACCGCCGCTCTCAAACATGGAGGACCATCCATTGTCCCCATTCCGTGCCGGCCTCCTCACTGATGGCTTGGGCTGGAGGGTGCCCAGGCCAAGGATGCGGAACACTCCGAGAAGTTGCAGGCAGGGGACTGGGCGTTGCGTGCCTCACGATGGAACGATGGAAAGACGCCCCTCCCAAGCATGCCCCCCCAAGACACTTGCTTTGGCACTGAGGCCCAGCAGAGGATCCGCTATCTGGAGGCCGGGATGCGCCTCCTGTTTTGGAAAACAAGCGGAAAACAATGGATAAAACTGATGTACATGAATAAGCGTAGAGAATAAGGGGTAGGAAAAGGTCGTTGGGCGGGGGGGTTGAAGTTTGGAAGCAATTTATTGCTAGGCGTGGCCCTCCACACGTGCCCCGAACAGGTGTAAAATCATGGTAAAAAGCCGCAAAAGAAAGACCCTTGAACAACCAATCCCGTCCTAAAAACCCTCAGGTTTCCAACGTGCAAGCAACCGACACTACCCGCAGCCGACTATGAGCCGCGCGGATGAACCCCACCAGTCCGCACCGGGCCGATGTCTCTAAGTTACTCGACGTGAGGGCCCATCCGAGGCCGCGACGGATCCTTGAGCCAAATGCCGCTTACTACCATCCTCCCGAGTAACACTTTCTCTAACAGTCTAAAATATATTTGTCCATTTCTCGAACAAGAACTAGAACAGCTAAAGCCTGCCTCCCCTCCGTTTCATGCATTTAAAGTCAATAACCTAGATGACATTTATGACTCTATGACCCAGAGGTTCACTGTGCAGTTGCATGTTGACAGTAGGCTATGGCATGAAATTGTCATTTTGTGCCTTACAATTTGGCTCATGGAGGGGATCGGTTGGTTCCGGTCGCACATGGAAGAAGGCCCCGCCCGCGGGAAAGGGGCGTCGGCTCCAACAACAGGCTACAGCAGTACAAGCAGCAGGGACGACGATTTCGTTGGGTGAAGTTTCCAAGCAACAGGTCGCACTTGGCGGGCAACGCTGGACCACTGGTCCCGGTGGTACTTCGATCCTGAGGATTGGGAGGTGATCAAACAGTCAGACGTCGACTACCGCCAGCGCCTTGAGCTTGCTGTTGAAACCGCAGGTGCGGTAGGCGCCGGAGAAGATCAAGCTAGAGCCGCAGCTCCCAGCACGGCCGCGGCCACCGACAGCACTGAGGAGTGGCTTCGCCCTCCCACACCGCCGGAGCCTTCAACCTGGAATCCACACAAACAGCATTGGTTATCTGCAGCCGCGCGAACCGCGGAGCAAGGAGGATATACGCAAAAGCTGCGGAAACGCTGCGGGTGGTCAAGGATCCGGAGACAGCCAACTGAGCCAGAAAGTCGGAGAGCCTGGAGTGTTGAACCTGCGCTTGCGTGGGAGAGTAGGCCTTCAAGAGCTTCTCTCATCACTCGACCTGTTGTATTGGCCCCTAAGAGCAGCGTGCACAAGGGACGTGGATACCCTCCAACAAGCTCTCCAGCTCACGGTCCAGATGAACTGATGGACATCCGCCCGCTCCCGAACGATACAACCTTGTCAGCAGCCTTTTGTCCCGAAATGGGTATACGAGGCGGAGATCCACGACGAGCCGATCATCCTGCGTAGCAGACGTGTTGTTGTCCAGCCACCGCCCAAGGCTCGGCCGGCCGGCGGAACCTAAGGTTTTTTCGCCTTCAAGGCACCTCCAAGAGGATTGACAAAGTGCGCCGACGGCCTCCGCAAAGGCTCTCACTGCTCAGCGAAGGCACGAGCACGGTGTTGCGGTTCACTTTGTCAACGACAAATACGGTCGTGGGAAAGGCAGACGCGCCTTCACGGGTTGGGGGTCATACCCTGATAGACAACCAGCGTCAGAGGCCCAGGAAACTGGTTGCTGCGCGTTCAACAACTTCCCCAACATCGGCCCGAAGGGTGTTGCACACGCGCTGGAAAACGCTCAAGATTTCATTGAATCGAGGCAGAGATCTAGCATTCAGGCCGCCGGCATCCTTCAACTTGCGGATCTCGCAGATCCCCCGCCCAGGGTTGCTTCGATAGTCCTGTGTTAGCAGCTAAAGCCGGTACAGCTGCTATTGGCAGGCAATTGGATCTCGTACAATTTTCCAGCAGCAGCGTTGCGACATCTCTTTACAAGGCAGTGAAGTTTGTTGTATCCACAGTACAGTATTAATGGACGGCTTGAACTGCTGCCGCTCAAGGCGCAGTGCACCTACAGAATCTTGCGGCCTCCTTTCACATAATTGCATATAGCTGTCAATCCCGGGTAAGCCCGCATTGCGCTTGAACACGCTGCTCAAAGCACGAAGGTGTGTGCGCAAAAGTGCGGCATGCGTGAGGTTTGAGTCATGACTAGACTGGTCTTTCTCCACCATCTGAACCACGCTCCAGATCAACCCCAAATAGGGATTTGGAGGGCGAGGAGCCAGACTTGGCTATGTCCACAAAACGCAACTCCACACCACAGCGTGCTGCCTTTTCGACATCAGGTAGTGGGCCAATTGTGTCGGAACCCTCGTCTACAGAGCCCCCTTCAATAACGTTCCCACAAAATCCACCTGACCCGGACCCGATGCCAGCGCAGCGCAGCTGCAGTGCAACAGGCCCACACCTCGCCGCTCAGGAGGCGAACCACACCCTCCATCAGCAACAAGCAGCTTTTCAGGGAAGACAGGTCACCAACATGAGGTTGCAGGCAGCTTCACACGCGCAACAAGCGGTAGCCACAGCGCAATGGAGCGAAGCACAAGCACGGTTCATCACAAGCTGGACAACTTATCGAGCACGCTCGACAGGAAGCCATAGGCCATGTTGAGGATGCCCGTCAGCGCTACTCAGCTGGATGCGCAAAACAAGGTCCACCACATTGCGCGAGAGGCAGCTTCCCACATGGATCAGACCATTGCCAATCAGGAGCAACCATTCGGTGACGCACCAACGACTTGGGGATCTTGGCTAGCTCAAGTCAGGGCCCAATCGCCGCAGGTCCCCTCGGCCGGGTGGAGCACATGAGGACTTGCAAAGTCGTCTGTGCTGTTTGCGTTAGGGTGTTGTCACCTACCGCCACACTAGCCAAGTAACAGTCGACACCTCCTTGCGGCGTGCTTTCATTTTCACACACCCGCAGAGCTTCCGCATGTGCCATGCTATCCGCACAATCTCCGGGCCCTCAATGTCCTTGGCCCCTCGCTTGTTTCTAGTGAAGACGGCCTCAACTTGGTCCCGAAGATTATCTATGGCTGGCATGTTTTTAGCATACCCATTCTTGTCAACAGCGGCTGCAACAGGTCTCTGTTCTTGACGCAGGTCCCGATGTCCTCCGCCATGGCAGCGCTCTCTGGATGTAGAAGCGGGCCCCCTGACCTCAACCTGATTCTTATTTCCTCCATGTCGTCCCATTCCGTGGCCAGCCCTTCCAAGCACATGCACTCCTTCACCTCCGCCTTGGGTCGCCCTCCACACTTTTTTGTTGCAAGCAGCACCATTTGGGCAAACAGATCGAGGGGGGGGTTATCGATCCCAGAATGGCAATGCACGCAGTACATACACACTGCGCAAAACCCGAAAATCATTCAAGTGGTATAGCCATCACTGGCTTATAAAGTGACCTGTAAAAACAATGCTGGGGGATAAGCCACTGCAATGATGCCCAGACTGTTCCGCCGTTGGCTGATGGGACGATCCAGCAGCGGGCCAAGTCCTGCGGAGCATGCGATGCGCATGGAAGCCAGTGGAAACGTTCTTGCCATTTAGCCTTTTTGGCTCGCTGTTTTCAGACACCCGAAGCCAACGAGCAAGCGTCGAGAAAACCTGGGCCGCAGCGTGTGACGGGCAATTTGCTTAAAAAAAGGCTTGATGAAAAACCCGAGCGATGTTTTCGGACACTGAAGGTTAAAACCCAGGGTTTTGGATCAAACCCGATAAAAATAAAGGGTTCAGGTTCACAGGGTGGCTTCACGCTGGTCTTTCTGAAAACCAACCCCAACACGAGCACGCGACTCCGAGGAAGACGTCTTCTCCTCGCCCATCCACCGGAGGGAGGCGGTCGCCCACCCTCCTGACAAGCGGGACCCCCGCGTGGTGCGGGCCATGCAGATGCCCAGCGGCATGGAGATGATCGAGCAGGAGCAGGAGGCGGGGCTCGGCGGGGCTCACGGGGCTCCCTGCTTGGACCAAATCCTGCGCCAGGAACGGATGGATTCTGTCTATGGCGAGCTCACCGATTCGGGGGTATAACGAGCTCACCATGGTAAGGGTCCTTTACGTGGTGGTCCCTCAATTCAGCCTTTGCAATTATAGGAAAAACTGAAAATGGGTGAAGTGAGGGGTGTTTTGCCCGTGAGTGGATGTCCTATTCTTATTGGTGTCTTTGATTGGGCTCTGCCCATCGAATTCGCCTGTTCTTCAACTAGCTGAGAACACTGGTTTCTAGCCCGCCGGAACGCTGGTTGAACGCTAGCTGATGCTAGCTGTTGAAATGCAGGGACGGGTCGATAGGACCCCCTCCAAATGCATGTCATGGATGGCTTCCTTTTGGAAAGGTCATGTTTGGTAAAGGTCCTATAGAAGGTGATCACCTTGTAGGCCCGTCGGGCACGACCATTCCTGGATAATATCTGGCGAGCTCACGGATTTGGGGGTAGAACGAGCTCATGGCAAAGATTCCCTTCTCGGGGATTTTTTATGTTTCATTTGGCAAACCTCAGATTTTCAGATGTTCATCTCGGTCCCCCAGCTAGGTGCCCTTCTCTCCCTTTTTTTTTTGTTTGGGAGGGTTTCCCTACTAAAATAGACTACCTGAAAAAAAAAAGAAACAAATGGGTACCAACTTATTCTAAGCTCTCTACTGGAGGACCTAGTTCATATGTTTCTTTTGTTGCTTTGACTTTGAAATAGATGGTCACTGGAAATATCACTGGACCTCAGACTTTCGGATGTTCATCTAGGTCCCCACTAGTGCAGTTTTTTACTCTCTTTCCTTTTCTTGGGGGGAGGTACCAACTTATTTGAACCTCAAAAGTGCAGGACCTTCCGAGCCATGGCGCACCTCGGACTCTCGTTTTCCATTTCCCGTCCGGAGGTGCTCTCGGAGCCGGAGTCCCAGGACTCAGCGCCTTGGATTCTTCGGACTCGGATTTTTTTTTTTTCGGGTGACGCCAGCGGGGGGCTGGTGGCGTGGTGGCCTGAGACGGGGTGTTTTTCCGTTTTCGGAGTTCGTCAGTGAGTTCGCGGTCGCTTTGGGCTTCTTCTTCTTTTTGTTGCTGCAGCCGTGTCGGGTTTGGGTGGCGCCTGAAACGGGTTTGCCCGGTTTCGGAGTTCGTGTTGTCACTTTTGGGGGGTTTTTGGTTTGCAGCATTTGAGGGGTCCAACAGTTTGGGGACTTGTTTTTGGCCAGGAAGTGAGGAACTTTATAGCTTTGTAGGATTCGGTGGGATGATTCCTAGACATGGGGATGGACAAAACGCGGGATGGACAACATACGGACGGCCTGGCGAAGTTGCAATGGCTCCCCTTAAGCGAGTTGGCTGTGAGTCTGAAACACTTTGAAGCGCAGTTTCTACAGGCAATTTGCAAAATACCCCCAAACAAACGATGCAAACGTATGTTTGTAGAATTCCCCGCAGCTTCCGTACAAAAGAGCACATATAAACATATGTTTTCGTGTAGACTTTCTTTCCGCTTTCGTCAAACAGGCAAAATGGCCGTGGGTCAACACCAATGGGATCCCACTTTGGGGTAGGTGAATTCACCACCCTTTTTTGAACCTATTTTAGTGGTTGGATTGGGATGTTCATTAGGGGTACGATTTGGGTTTTGACCCATGGGGGTTCCTTCTGATGCGAGGTGGACTCCATCTCGGGCGAGGTGACGCGCTCCTGGGACCCCACGGCGAAGGACGCAGCTTGGCGCCAGAGAACGCAGAGCTTGGGGGACAGAAGTTCATGACTAAAAGTTGTTCAGTGGCACCAATTGTTTTCCTTCCTTTTTTAGGTGGCTGCCCGGCCCACTAAAAATGGTCTTCCCCAAGAAAGGCTTTCTTTCTTCCCCGGGATCACTGAACAACTGAGATTAGAATGCGGGACTTTTCGCCAACAGGGGCCACCGGTTTTGTTGCATTTTTGGTTTTGGTTGGAGGTTGAGTTCCATTTTTTTGCTGGGGTCCGTGAGATTAGGCTCGGTTTGTTGCGGGGCAGGTGGGACGGTGGAAACCATGGTACTCAAATGCTTACATTTGCTTAAGAATATGTTGTACTTTCCTTTGCACTGTTGGTTTTAAAGGGAATCTATCACTACTGGAAGTATGTTTTTTTCTCGGGGGCTTAAGCAAATGGAAGAATGTCTGTACCAAGGGAGCCCTTGAAGAGAAGGTTTGCTGCGAGATGCTGTGGGAACCAACCGATGTTGGTGTCTAAGAAGGGAAGCATGGGCCCGTAGGTTTGCCGTTCCCATGGAGAAATATCAAGGCGAATGGGTATTGAAAAGGTCAAAAGGCAGAACCCACAATGTTGACCCCGGATTAATAAAGCCCTGTGTACCAACATAGCGGGTGTCCCCCTATTAATAAACTATGGTTGATTGCTACGGAGGGAGCATTACCAGTTTGCCAAGCAACACATTTTCTTCAGGTTTGCCCACTGGCTCGTCAGAGTCAAGACTTGAAACCACGAGTGTACCTGAACACAGGTGTTTTTTGCTGGAACGTCGCCCGCAAATAGAATTTGTAAAGCTCGACCTTTAAAACTCTGCAAAGTAGTAGCATTGTGAAGTATTGGTTGAGATTGTGCATGTTTTTTTGCTGATTTG
This sequence comes from Effrenium voratum, assembly GCA_963377175.1. Taxonomy (NCBI): domain Eukaryota; class Dinophyceae; order Suessiales; family Symbiodiniaceae; genus Effrenium; species Effrenium voratum. The sequence continues at coordinate 2,133,591 of CAUJNA010001112.1, forward strand.
GGTGCCGAGGGCGGATTTCGGGGTTCATTTGCCAAGCTCATTGGTCAACTTCGTGTCGAAAAGTCGGCGGGTCATTGGTCGAGACCTTTTGAATAAGGCGGCAGGAGTCACGTGTAAAATGTCTTGAACCGTGAACTGGAATTGCTGGCAAGCGAGTTTGCGCTTGCCATACCTCTCTGGGCTTGGATGTTGTCCAAACCTATTGCCACAACAGGGATTATACCGCCCAAGTTGCGACTTTCCTTTGATTTCCCTTAAGACCGACCTTCTTATTTGAGGTATTTGGGGAAGCACACGCGCATTTACCCCCCTGCAAATTAACATAGAGCCCAGAAAAAGGGTGCCCCCCAAAAGGAGATCCCTACAGTGGTTTCTTGGGTTCCGCGCGGGAGGGCACGCCAGCTTCTCTCTGATTGGTGCTTTGGCGCCGGTGGCTTTGAGGGTTTCCCATCCCCCAATCCAAACCACCAGTTAAGGCTTTGCCTGAGATAGTGGGCAACAGGTGTTGACCTTTGATTTCTGGGTTTCTTGGTTTTTTGAAATCCCCAACCAATACAAACCTCCCATTTCCCGCCCACCAACTAACATGGAAGTGCACAAACCCCCTTTCCAAGAGGAGAGTCGTCTTGCTACAGGTGTGCATTTCCATGGGTTTCGTCGGTAGGGCAGTAAGGTGACCTGAGGTTTTGGTGGTTTTGGTGTTCTTTTCTTTCTGCTGAAAGCCAGCCCTAGGAAAACACCATAAAAAACACAGCCCTTTACCCACTCGGATCGGACGCGAGGTGTTTTTGGTGGGTGTCCCTTGCGCTTTGAGGTGCGGTACACCTACGCCCGGGACCGCGCCGTGGGCTTCTCCGAGTTCTGGCGCCCACTGAAGTGGTCGGAGGAGGAGTGGGAGCGCCGCCGGGGGCCCCGGCGGGGCTTCGGGTTTCGGGTTTCGGCGGTTTCGGCAAAGCCGTGGCCGCGTGTTTTTCGAAGCAGCCGAGGTTTGAGTCCAAATCTGATTTGGGTGTGCCCATTTTTTGGAAACAAATCTGATAGGTTTTTGAAGGTGCTAGTATTCTGTTTTGTGGTTGTAATGGGAGGAGTACCCTGGTTTTGGAATTTTGAAGGGAAACCAAAAGAGACCAACCATTTTGGAACTCCCCTATTGTAAGACATACTCATGTAACCTTCGGTTCCTGGGTTTCCAAGTTTTTACTCCAAGTCCGAAAAGGAGTCACTTTGGGATCTTTGGGCAGGCCTTTGAAGAATCAATTTGGGGGCACAACTTCCCCCGCTCGCAAATTGCAACGGGGGACCCAAGAAGGACATATAATTTCATAGTTGATGTCTCCCTCTTGGCTTAGGTATCTAGGTTCCCCAATAGTGCCTTTTACCAACTTTTTGGGGGTTTTGGGTTCCCCTACTAGAATAGACGATTCAGAAAAACAAGTTGGTACCCTACGTCTGACCTCTCTACTGGAGCACCTAGGTGATGTTCGTTTTAATGAGAAGATTCTTGGGCTCCAGAAAGGTCATCCAGTGACAGTTTTGAGATGCGCTAGACTCCATTTCTGTAGCATGTGACTGCATATGCTCACTTCCACATGGCCTAGGCAGTTGTCACCTCCCCCAAGCCCCGCTTAGAACCGCTCCGGACTGGCAGCAAAGTCAGGCCTTTTGGCCTCCGGCAACCTCCGGAAGCGGGGCGGCCTTGGCATTGCGCGCCACGAGAAGCCACCAGCAACTCAGCACGCACGGCCCGAGTCGTAAAAAAAAGGAAGAGGTGAGCCATGTTGATGCCTTTTTTAGACAATCGTTGGAGTTTGTTACTTTTTTGCATGTTTCTTGTGTATTTAACGCCTAGAAGGGAGAGGGAGGGTTCCCTTAGAGGTGGGGAGCAAAAAGTGGCTCCGCCCTGGCCAAACAAATGTCAGACGAATGACTGACTTAACTTGTTGGTCATTAATTGGTCAAATTAGTTGGTCAAATTAATTGGCACGCGCGCAGGTTTCTGCGATGCGCCAACGCACTCTGATGCTTTGCAGAACCTGAAGCACGGGTAACAGGTAATTCGCTTAGCTTCATACCTCCAATGTTTTAACCCCGGGCAATCCTAAGTGAAACACTAGGACCAACGCCATCCGGTGGCAAACCCGACCAGCGGCTCGATTTGCTTTACAATGTTTTACCGGTGTGGCCGTGGCACATCATTCTGCCGGTGCATGGACGCCCATGAGGATTGCTTGATAAAATCAAACAAACGCCCTGCATGTGAGTGGAAGGGGGGGAAATTCAGTGGCTAGAAGACGCAAGAAGACATACCCAGACAACTCCCAACTAGGCCCCGTGCTTAAAAAAGCACATGTTTACCCCAGGAATCGACCTTTGTGCAGTGCCAAGTATCGCACCGCTGCGAGAACCACACACAAAGAACTCAAATTCGGCCTCCATACAGCAGATATGTATATATATATATATACAAATCTGGTTATTTTATATATTTGTGTATATACACACACCCATATACACATCTAAATGTATATAGATCTATACACATATACATTTCCATGAGAGCCGGAACTTGCGCTTGATCTTTGCTCAAGGGGCAGGCGAGGCAGAACTCAACATACCCAGGAGCCGAAGCCCAAGCCCAAGGCGCGGGTGGGGCTAGGGGGCTTTTTTTTCTCTTCGGCGGCAGCCATTGAGTTTGGGTTTATTCTAGGGGTCGAGTCCTTGTCCATTCTTTTCAAGCATCGTTCTTTTTAAAAAAACCGGATCTGTTTCCCCTGGGTTTTTGATGGTTTCCTGAAAAGAAGGATCCCTGGAAAGAATGGGGAAGGTACCGTAAGATTTTTAGAAGGCAGATACGTCAGGCTGCAACCACTCGTATTCTCGGCCTTTTGTTTTTCTGAGCTGGTGTGCTCAGTAGGGAATGTGGGAATGAACGCGGTCCGCTCAAAGGAAACCACCAGTTGGATGGTTTATATTCGGGTCATTCCATTTCTTGTTCCCTGCCTAATGTTGACCCAGGATGAATAGACCCGTCCCATTATTAGGGGGGTGTTCCCTCCAAAAGTGGTCTGACTCCCCACGAAAAGGGGACACCCCCCCAATCAAAATCAACCAGGGGTTTGTGTAAATTTGGGGTTGACATTTCGCACCGATCGCAAGTCTAAGCCATGCCCTGGGGTTCTTCCAGCCTTCAGCCTGCGAGAGCGTCAGAGCGTCAGGCGGTGCCAAAGGAGCCCGAGCCGGAGGTTGAGCAGCTCATTGCGCCGGAGCCGCTTGCTGTTCGCTGGGAGCTTTTGTGGGGAACATTTCCTCTCGGGGTTTTCGTATGGAGTTTTAAGTGGAGTGAGTGGAGTGGCTATGGGGACCCCAAAGCTTTTGTGGGGAACATGTGCTCTCCGTTTCTTTTTTTTCGGGTTTTCGTATGGATGCTCAACTGAGCCACGTGCTCAAAGCCCGGGTAGATGAAGGTTAGTAGGGGACGATCCCAGCCATAAATAGTTGCGGCCGCCTTCTTAGTTCCTTACATGTTTCTGGGTCAACCATTTTAATACCGGGTTTTGATTGTGACTCAACTGGAGTGACTGGAGCGGCTATGGGGACCCCAAAGCTGATATACATGTACAGTGAATCGCAAGGCCACCTCGGCTACCCAAAGTGAATCGGAATGATTTGGGTCCGCAGCAAATGAATCCCGAGAGGAATCCACCCAGGGATCTCTGATGTTGAAACGCTTGTTCATTATTTGGTCCCTTTAAGTCTGTTGGTGTGTTCTAATAGCTTTTTCGAGGTTTCGTCTCTCTAAACCACCACTTGGACGGGATTTCTCCGGATGTGTTCCTCAAATCCACGGAGCTCTACCCTTTTTTATACCGCCCCAAGCGTGCGGCCGGGCCGTCAGACTCCACGTCGAGCAACGCCTTGTGCCGAGGAAGCCAAAGAAGCCCCGATCGCAGTACCCGCTGGCCACGGCTCGGGGGCCCAGGTCTTCGGAGTCTTCGGACGTCGGAGTGGAAAGTACCAGCTGGCGGCTGGTGAGTTGGAGGATCAAACAACGGGCAGGACGGTGCGAATGAACTTGATATTTAAGCCATCATGAGCCATCATAGCCATCTATATTCAGTGGTGCCTGGCTATTTAAGCCATGTATAGTCAATCAAGCAGGGGAGTTTTTTGCTTAGGAGGTCAAGCCAAAGTTCATCGACGTGCCGCTGAGTGGCCTGCAGGCTGGGCTCGCTTGGGAAAGCCATTGGGAGGACTTCCTCCGCCGAATCAGCGGAGTGCTGCTAGGGCGGGGTACGGAGGGGAGGGGTGGGGGGGGGATGGAGGAGCGGGTGTGGGTGGGTATGGGGGTGCCCTTGAAAGTGAAGGTTTGCCTCTCAAGCTGAAAAGCACCGAACAAAACAACGTCAACCCGGGGGTTGTCAATCCTAGATCAAACTTTCGTGATCAATATGGTCATACCAAAGTTGTTCCGACCACCGTCACACAGGGTCCCTTACAGGACACAAATTTGGGCCAGGAAAAGGCAAGCTCCACCCATTTTAACCTCACTCCCTGACATGGACTTTACACTTTTTGGGAAGACCATGTCAGCAGTAAATATAAAAGTTACATCCAATTATTCAATTGGCCCTGCGATACCTTCGACCCCCTTTCTCGTCTTTAAGTCTGTGCGCAGGGCGCGGCAGCTGAGGGCGCAGTGCAGTCAATGCGGAAGACGGCCAAGAAACCGGTGAGCCCTGTGTTGGCTTCTCGCAGCAAACGGGGGCGGGAGGTGTCCTTCCCTTTGTTCTTCGTTTTTTTTTTTTCACGGGGGTTCCTGGCTGAAAACATCATGGCTGAACATATCAAACAAACGCTTTTTGCCCCCCCCCCCCCCCCCCCCCCCCCCCGTGGTTCCTGGCTGAAAATCTAGTATCAATCAAAAGCCAGGCCTTGATGTTTCTTTTGGTTGCTGGGCTTTTGAGGGGAGATCGTCCAACGGTTTGCGTGTCAAGTTCAAGGATTGGCTGAAGCCAGTAGATGCCATGCCTGCAAGTGTGTGAAGGAGTGAAACCCACTAACAGCTTCGGGATCGAGTTTTCCTTTGGGCCTGCTGTTTCCTCAGTGGGAATGGTCAGGGCATTCCAAAGTTTAAGGTGTAGCAAAAGCTCAGGCCATAGTTCCAGGTCTGAATTTCATGCGGCCACAGCCTGGTTTCTGACGCCGGGCCCTGGATTTGTTTGTCCCTCTCGCCCGCTTTGAATCCTGGGACTGAACAAGTGGCGCCAAACCTTATGGAGATCTCTTGCCAATGGGCACATACATGTCAGGGTTCCAGAAGGTGATCACCTGGAAACTCAAACCACCCAAAAAAGATGTTTTTTTTCTGGGGGGGGTGAGTCTCCTTTTTTCTTGGTAGACTTCAGGGTCCAGGCACGCTTCCATGTGCTGAACTGTGTTCTTTGTTCCCCTGCGTCCTTGTTGGTTTTGAAAGGAATCTGTACGCACATAGGGACACCTAAAACTCGGGTTGCCCCATTTTTCGGGAGATGAGTTCCTTTTGTTTAGGCCAGTTTGAGCTAAGTGTACGCACATGGAGGCACCTAAAACTCGGTTGCCGGTGAGTTCCCTTGGTTTTTTTTGGCATTTTTTTTGGGGGGGTGAGTTCCCTTGATTCTTGTTTTTTTTGGACTTGGGGGAGTTTGAGTCCAAGCCCGGGCGGTTTTTTCCCCCCTTTTTTGGGAGTTTGAGTCCAAGCCCGGGCAGTTTTCAAGTCCGGGCGGTTTTTCCCCTCGTTTTTTTTTTTGGAGTTTGAGTCCAAGTCCCTTTTTTTTTGGAGTTTGAGTCCAAGCCCGGGCAGTTTTCAAGTCCGGGCGGTTTTTTCCCTCCTTTTTTTTTGGGAGTTTGAGTCCAAGTCCCTTTTTTTTGGGAGTTTGAGTCCAAGTCCGGGCGGTTTTCAAGTCCGGGCGGTTTTTTCCCTCCTTTTTTTGGGGAGTTTGAGTCCAAGTCCGGGCGGTTTTCAAGTCCGGGCGGTCTTTTCCTCTTTTTTTTGGGGGAGTTTGAGTCCAAGTCCGAGCGGTTTTCAAGTCCGGGCGGTTTTTCCCCTCTTTTTTGGGGAGTTTGAGTCCGGGCGGTTTTCAAGTCCGGGCGGTTTTTTCCCTCCTTTTTTTGGGGAGTTTGAGTCCAAGTCCGGGCGGTTTTCAAGTCCGGGCGGTTTTTCTCCTCCTTTTTTTGAGGAGTTTGAGTCCAAGTCCGGGCGGTTTTCAAGTCCGGGCGGTTTTTCTCCTCCTTTTTTTGGGGAGTTTGAGTCCAAGTCCGGTCGGTTTTCCCATTTTTTTCCCCCGGCCCAAGCTGAGCCCAGGAGGATCCGGACGACGAGCTGCTGAACTCCCGCCCAGCGCCGCGGGAGCCGGTGCGCGCCGGCGAGCCACTGGCCCGGGACCCGATGCGAAGTTGCGAGTGCCATCCGCTTGACGTTTTGTTTGCTTGTTTTGTTTTTTTTTTTGGGGGGGTGGGGGGTGGAGGGAGACTTGGACGTTTTTGTTTTGGGGGTGGGGTGGGGTGGGGGGAGACTTGGACGTTTTTTGTTTGTTTGTTTTTTGGGAGGAGGTAAAGTCAGGGACTTTTGTTTTTTCTCGCGCTTTTTATTGGACCATCTTCTGGTTGAATTGATCGATTGCTTGGGGCTTCTTCACTTATGTGAGTTTGGCATTCGCCAAGAAAATATTGAGCCAGTTGTCCGAACGCCCAGTGGGTTTTTTTGCACGCATCCACCTTGTTTGCTGGCTGTCTAAGGTGCCTCTGGGGACGGTGAAGCCATTCTCGAACGAGAGGCCGAAGATTTCACTGAAGCTGTGAAGTTCGGTAGGTACGGGGTGGCCGCTCTGAGACGTTTCACGGATATGGGGTCACTGTGAGACCCACTTTGACGGCGTGCTTTCAAGTTGAGTCTTCCCTTGCAGCTCCAAGTTCCACGTTTTGCTGCGCTCGAATGGTTTGACTTCCACGTGGATTCCGGTTTCAGTCCTCAGCCCAGCCGCAGGCAGACTGCACCTTCCTTTGGCGCCTCGGCATGTTTGCACCCAGGGGGTTGGTGTGAAACAACTGACCCATGGCCGCCAAGGGAATCGAACGGGAGGTTGGTTTCTTGAGCATGTGGTGTTTAAACATCTTTAAAGCAAGGAGTTGGCCGAAGCCTGTTAATGAGCAGCGCTGAATTGACCAAGCCCTGGAAGTGTGGCGGGAAGGAGTTAGTGGGGTGTGATGAGTTTCTTAGCTTGGGAATGACTTATTTGGGTTCTGGTTACCCTCCCACCAAGTAACCTGGAACCTGACGTTCGGGTCCCTTTAAAAGGAACATAGAGTATTTGAACTGCACCTGAATCTTCGTTTGCGCACTTTTTTCTGCTCAAATGCTTGTTTGCGCGCTTTTTTGGAATTTGTGCACTTTTGAGGGATTTGCTTTCTTTTCGGATGAAACTCCTCTGGTAGCCAAAGTCGGTACTACTTGTGGAAACAATCGATACTGCGCTGCTCGTGCCCATGCCGGCGCAGCTGTTTGTTGAAGTCGTTGATGTTTACAGCATATCTAGCTGTTCTTTTGTTTCCACCCAGGCCTGTTTTAGGCAGGAAATGTGTGGCACACATGGCACTCGGCATAAGTACCAGCTATCACTTGCACTTGACACTTTGTGGCCATTGATTTAGCAACCCGCTTGGCTCCGTGAATAGCTCCAAGCTCGCAAGTATTGCCTGGGTTTGCACGGATCCGCTGTTTGCTCCAGGACTGTGCTTGCGCCACACTTGTTGTTGAGACAACTCGCCTATAGGTGAAATTAGTCGATTTTTGGCCCCGCAATTTGCGCGCAACAATCCGGTACTATCGCGCAAATATCCGCAATTGCGCGCAAATACGAAAAGTGTGCGTATGCATGCTCGCGTTTTCGACCTTTTAATCAGGCAGAAGATGTCTAAAGCGCCCGGATTGCCAACCAAAAAGGTTTTGAGCCACATGTGGTCGTCAGTTGAAGCTGCGCCACTTGGAAGAGCCGTTCGGATCTCTTGCAGTCTCAAGGATCTGAAACTTGTTTCCCTTGTCTGTCAAGCTGGCTTGGCAATGTTGAAGGCTATTCCCGACAACGCTCTGCAGGTCCCAAAATGCCCTTTGGTTCCTTGCATCATCTAGGCGAGTTCTGGCCGAAAAGGCGCATGTATCCTTGCCTAGTTATTTTTGAACAGGAAGGTATGGGAGGCGAATGTGCCTCGTAGGGACTGTTCCACACGCTTGTGGCCAATGCCTCGCGCTCGCAGCAAAAAGTTGCTCCCTCGAATGCAAGAGCCACCCCCCCAAGGCCCCAAGGCCCCCCTCCAAAGCAAAAAACAAAACAAACAGAAAAACAAAAACATGAGCTCAGGTGGCATTCCCAACCATCCCCAACAACCCCCGGAGCCCTTCTGGCACCCTAGCCCCGCATCAAACCTCTCAAAGGGGTAGCTTCCCTTTGGGGAAAAATAAATGGCGGTCAAAAGCCCGTACCCCCGGTGAACATCCCAATCCCCACGCACCTACCCCAAAATGGGATCCCATTGGTTTTGACCCACCGCCAAATAGCGGGAGCTTGCAAGTAAGGCAGCGGAGTACCCATTTTGTTTCTACCGTCTTCAAAGGCCAGCGCCTCGCATGCCAACCGGTCCCTGAGGACACCCAACTCAGCCGGGGCCCGAAGGCAACAAGTATGGCGCAGGGGGCGGCCTAAGTTGGGGGCAGGGCCCTGGAAGTCCATTTGGGTGCGATTTTATTCGGAGCTTTGAAGGGCAATTTCATAAGTTGGGCTTCATGTCAAAGCATGTAATTTGGGAACTTGAGATGGTGTTCCTCATTGAAGTTCCTAGCCCAAGAACGGGCAGACCCAACCTCAGGCTCCTCAAGTTGGCCATGAACTCCCCAAAATGGGTGTCCCTTTGGTTTCGCTCAAGGCCGGGCCTGAACGGGTAGCCTCCATAAAGACGCGCTCTCCATTGTCAACAATCCCAGGCACGTGCGCAAGCTGATCACTTTGCCTTGCTGGGTATCTTACTCATTTGTTTGCTTGGTTTGTGGGCCTTGGACAAAAGTTTGCACATGTTGCCAAGGAGGGATAGACTCAGGATACATGACGAGACCCCCCCGGATCTTTGAATCTCTCTGCGACGGCCTGCAAGTTGTCTGACCTCCTTTTTTTTCCTCCGGCGTGCCGGAAGCGAGGCCGGAATCCTTCCAGATGCCTTCCCCGGTGTACACCGGCGGCGCGTCTCCCCGCACCATGCTGCGCCGCTCGTCTCAAAAGTTGGGGCATGTTGAGAGACCTCCCACACAAGCGGGTGCCTGTCAGACGGCCCATTCGGGATGTCTCCTTGAGGGTTGTTGCTCGCGGTTTGGGCCAGTTCACCGTTGGCGCAAAGGGCATCTCAAGCTAGGGATGCCACTGGGAGGATAGCCCCGAAATCCCCGAACAGAAGCTGGCACTGACTGGGCGGATGGGACGCTCGGCCGGAGGCGTTTCTCAAATGGCCAGAGGTGATGTGGCGTCCACAGGTAGCCCTTCACATGGTTCCGTTGGGGTCTTGGCTCTTCGACCATTTGCTTGGATGTATCTTTGCTAACCCGGTTGTGAACCCCAAAAGATGCCTGGCATAGATGTGGCTGTGGGTCAAAACACTGTACCCCTGAACATCAAAAGCGGTGGCAATTGGCCAGCCCAAAATGGAGCCATAGGTTATGCCCAATGTTGTAACCATCCACGGCATAAAACGAACCCAGAGCTGCCAGCACGGCTTTTGCGCATGCCGGTGAGGGCCCATCATGCAGGAGGCACGCTGGGAAGATGGAACAAGGGGGCAAGGCACCGACATCCGGCTTCAACACCTCCAGTCTAGTGCAGTTTGGAGGGCCTTGTTGGGACGAGCTCCAAATTCCTCCAAAAAAGGACAAGCTCCAGCTGGTTCATTCATGTCGTATAGTGGAACTGTGGAACTTTGAACTTTGGCCATGTCTCACATTGGGAACAGGCTGTTTGTGCAAGATGGCAGTCGATGTTGTTATCATCAGGCGATGATCATGGAGCGTCCGGTGTACTGACTTCACATGGGTGGTTTCCCTCATCTCCCGTGGAAGTGGACACATCGGCATGTGGCATGCAGCGAAACACCTCGTTCGCTAGGGCTGGCCTGAAAAGCGCAGATTTATCTAGGGGTTGATTCCTTTTTCATTCTTTTCAGCCATCGTTCTTTTCAAAAACCAGCCATTTCCCTAGGGTTTTTGGTGGTTTTCTAGAAAGATCCGGATCCCTGGAAAGAATTGGGGAATTTGTTATTCACTCCCTGGGCTTCTGGATTTGACTCTTTTTGGGAAGATTTTCTGGATGAATTATGACGACCTCACACGACCTCACACGACCTCACCCCAAATGGTGCTTTTTATGTGGGGAATGGCCCCCCAACCACCTGATTTCAGGCTGGTGGCGTTCGCCCACGAAGCCAGTCACCTTCGTCCAACTCTCCAAAAGGAGTCGCCTTCACCCAGAATCTCAGTGACCAACAAAACAGTCTTAGACCAATCCACTCAGGAAGTGAGCTGAAGCAGCAATTTGTTCGGAGGGTTGTACTGGGTCCTTGCCGCCGGGATCCGCTTACGAAGACTTTGGGTCAAAGGGAACCGAAACCTCTGGTGGTACCTTCCATTTCCATTTCCAGGGATCCGAATCTCTTTCTAAACCTCCTTTGAAGCCCTGGGAAACCGGATCCGGTCTTTGGAAAGAACCATGGCTGAGAAGAAAGGAAGCAACCCCTAGGAAAACCTGGCTCCGCAGGTCCAGGCACCAAAGCGCGTGCCGGAGGAGCATGACGTAGGCTGGGATGGGCGGTTTTGGTTTTTGCCCTGCTCATAGGTGTCCTTTCTGGTTGGTTTGCTTAAAAACAAAGATGGCCCTGGTTTAGATGGGGTGGCAAGCGGGTGCTACATAGCGCGCGCGGATTTGCTGACCACTTTTTGTAGCCACGCAAAAAATTGGATGAAGTTCATCTTCGCCCTTGCAGCTTGGAGTGTGTAACTTTTTCGGACAATAGCTCGGAGTGTGAAACTTGTTTGGACCATAGGACTCCTTGGAAGCTTTTTTTTTTGCAGCCTTAGGCCACTTGCCATTTCCGGGTTTCTTGGGCAAGTGAGTTCATGTTTCCTGCCAGCTCAGTTAAGTTTCAGCCCCGCAGGCGAGTATGGCGACAAGCCCGGGCGCACCTGGCTGTGAGGCATTGGCACGAAAATTCGGAGAATTTTTGGAGCTTTCTTTGGTTAAAGGGGTGTTGACACCCCTTGGTGAGGATCAATCCGAAGTGAAAACATTGGCCTGCGTGTTTTTTTCGCCCACCTTCAGCCCACGTTCAGCCGAAGAACTGCGCGGACTCCGCCAGCTCCTCGTTCCGCGCCTGAGCGAGGGAAAAAAAAACGCCTCGCCGGATGCCTGGTGCTTTGTTGTTGGATGCGAAGGATTCCGAAGGATTCCGAAGGCTCAGGTAAACCCTAATTGATGCATATTGATGCTTTTGATTTGGATTTCAACCCCTTCTTGTAGAGGGTTTGCATGGGAAACATGAAGCCACCCCGGAACACTACCAAACCACCCGGCTCCAAACCACCAATTGGAGCGAAAAGGATGCGTTTGGGTAAACTCGTGTTGAAGGCTGAAGGGCGCTGGCAAAACAGTGGGTCTCTTTGCTTTTTTGCCACTCTTTCGGTGGGCATGGCATGTTATATGTGTATCACTCAGCGTTGGCCAAGGAAAGACTTCGCAATCATTTTCGCTAGGGTTATGGTTGGTTTACTGAAAAAGGGACCCCCGAACACGGAGCGTTGCCCTTGGCTGTCCTTGAAATACCAGCCAAAAAGTCCACCATTTTGAGGAACCCTTGTAGGTCTTTAGGCTCGGCACCGCTTGGGGCCTTTTGTGAAATGCAGTACTTAAAACTTGTTCAGCGAAATCCCGAGGAATCGACTGAGCCCACTCTTGCCTCGCACTTGTACGTCAAGCTCGCAAGTTGACAGGGCAAGGAGTCGAACCCACAGACATCCTGACTTGAAAAGAGCGATGGTTGAACAGAATGGCGAATCAACCCCTAGAAGCCTTAGTGCAATTCCTTTAACGGAAGCCGAAGGGTGGCCGGTTGAACAATGGCCAAAGATACTTACGTTATCTGAAATGAGTACTCTTCCGAAGAAAGTTTTCTATGTGACCCGGTACCGTCTCTGGCTACCTGAAATTCTATATGTTTGAAGTTGCTAAACTCAGGGTAGGCCCAACCCTTCCTTGTGCATTCAATCACCATTGTCTAAAAGGCATTCAGGGTACCTGACAATGAGTCCTATTGTGGATGCACCAGTCGAAAGGCAGTTTGTCCCGGTGGGATGGGCTTCATGCATCCAAACTGCTGCGAAATGGATTTGAGCGGCGTCAGGCAAGGTTTACACTCCCTGATGCCAAGGCGAGCCAGTCTCGGGTTTTCGCTGGGCATGTGTCAAGATTGAAGTTTCTATGGGTCAAAACCCCGCAGAAAGCCTTCTAAAACGACAACAGTGGAGGAACCATCCCCAAAAAGGCACCTTAGGTTTGGACCCACAACCAAATAATTGTTGTTCTTCCTCGCCCTTTTGATGCGACCTCCCGTAATGTGAGGCAAGCAGTGTTGCTTTGTTTTATCTTTGCAGTCGGCTGCTTCAGTTGCGGTTCGAAGCAGGCTGTACTGCAGCATAGCATGCACCTGACTTTTTGGCATACGGCATAGCTACTGTTCAGCTGTGTGCATTGCTGCTACCCGTGACAACTCAGGGTAGCACAGGCGAGTGCAGCTAACTCAAATACACGGCGCAAGTAATAGCAGGCGTCACTTTGACTGACCAGGGCCCGTCACAATCTGTTCATTCACTTGTCCCGTACTGTTTTGATTCCGTGTGTGTTTGGAACCTAGCAGTGACTTTCCTTATGATAGAGAATCGGCCAGTCATGTGTCAGCATGTTGGTCTTTTTGGCCCCATGAGGTAACTGTGTGTGTGTGGGTGCATGTGTGTGAGTGAGCAGTCTTTTGGTTCTGATTGTCCTCAACAGATGAGCCGCAATCAAACCCGGGTAAGTGAAGGTTAGTAAGGGACGATCCCAGCCATAAACAGCGGCCGCCTCCTTCTTAGTTCTTTGCATGGTTCTGGGTCGACCATTTTTAGCCGGGTTTTGATTGTGACTCAGGTGAACTTCTGATTGTGCTCGGCAGGTGAACGTTCTGGTGGAGGTCGGGCACAGATGCCGATCGATGATTTGTCACGGCGTAGTGCAAATTCCTTCGACAGAGGGTGGCATACGGAAGACTAATCTTACAAAACTAGAAGTAATTTGAGAAGACTTTGATTCTGCGGCACTTGCACACAGGATTTGCAGATTCATACGTGCTGCTCGACAGCTACTCATTGAGCCTTTCCTTGCAATCGCACTGCCACTGGGGAAGTAGAATGTCTGAGTCTTTTCTGTGTTTGTGTTTTCTTCATGGGGGCTTGGATTTTTTGTAGCGCTCCGATTTTGAGAATGACAAACGAGAGCGCAACAGGGTCAGGGTACGACATGCCGAGCTTCAGGCGCCCTCTAGGCATGCTACCCTTCACGTGTTGGCATTTGCGTTGAGAGCTTTTTGGGCTGGCGGCATTCCATAGTCACGTGCAGTTGGAATGGCAGTTTGTCATTTGCAGTTGGGATGTTATAGAAACACTCGCTGAAAAGCAAGGCAGTGGACAAATCCAATGCATCAAGAGGCGTCCTCCATGAATATCCATGCCATGCAGGGGGGGAAAGTGGCGCTAAAGCCCCACGAGCTTGCGCAGACCGTTGCATTTGAACGGTTCGCTTCTATGTTTGTCGGTCCTTCATTGTGACCCATGCCCGAACCAACTCTCAAGCTTTTCTCCAGTTTCCAGCCTTTGGCTCGACATTGCAGACTTGTCTGTGCAATTTAGTTCCGGTCGCCATGGCCGTCGTTTTCCTCCTCGTTTGGGCGTTGGCGCCATTGGCCTTGGGCGCGCGGGTGGCCGTGAGTGGCTTCGCGTCCGAGAGCCGCGGCCCCAAGCCCGGGCACCGCATCGCCATCGTGGGCGCCGGCCCCGCCGGGGTTCACATGGCACCTGGGCGAACGCGCGCCCGCCAGGTGCCCTTGTACCCTTTTTTGGGGGAGGGCTCCCCTACTAAAATAGACATAAAATAGACTACAGAAAAAAAAGATACGGTACCCTCATTCTAACCTGTTTACTGGAGGACCTAGTGTATTGAACAAACATCCACATGGGCTGTGGAGGAAGACACCTCCTGCTTAAAAGACTCCACCCTCCCTGTATCACGGGCACCTCGTTTTTTTGCCGCCAGCTTCTTTGGAATATTTGTCTTTTGGGTTTGGAGATTCCCTTTGCACCAGAATTTGAAGGTCGCTTTGAGGATTTGACCCAGTTAGAGCCTACGGAGGAAAAAAAAAAGAAACAAACAAGAAGAAAAAGCCAAGACCTTCGGCATGCTGTGAAGGTGGTGGGCCGTACTTTGAGGAAGACAGGCAACGGTTATCACAGCGGCACAAGCCACCGTGCGCTACACGCAGCGTATCTCCGCCAAATTGATGAATCTAGGCTGTTGTCTTTGCGACAAGACCGCGGCTTTCAGCGCGTCCACCGCAAGTGGCATCTGCCCTTCATTTGTAAAGTGGTGTGTTGGGGTGGTTCTCCATTGTCGCTGCTGATTTATCGTGCTGTAGTTAGAGGCAGTTAAAGGGGCATTTTCCATACCCGGAGTTTGCATCTGGATTCCAAAATGATGGCTAGCATCGGCACCTCTATCTTAATATACCTTAATGCAATTTTGCGGGATGAGGTCATTCGCTCTCTTTCGCGCCACGGCAAACGCTCTCACTCATCATTCCCCATTCCTCATCCCCTGCAAATCCAACCCTTTGAGCTCTGAAACAGCGTTGGGAAGACTGCTTAATGGGCGAAATCCTCTCCCACCAATTCAGATTCAACCTGACAGGGGGTCCCTGTAAAAGGAAAATTGTCTTCCAGAACCCACCTATGTTCATTGTCGGGTGAATAGCTGTAAACTCTTATTTCCCAGTTGGAGTCGCAGTGGAGAGCTCAGGCGAGTCGGCTGCGTCAGATGGGCCATACCGAGACGACGCTGCTGGAACGCAGCGATCGGGTGGGGGGCAAGTCACTGACCATCTACCTGAATGAGCATGGCGAGGAGTGCGAGCAGCAAATGGATGCCTCGGGGAAGGCAGGGTTCGCCTCCGAGAACCCATGCCAGATGCCCCCTTTCCAATTGACCTGGGTGAGTCAATCTGGGCCATTCGGTTCCTGAGATGTTTAGCCTTGGGTTTAGTATGGTTTAGTGGGGGGTTCCATTTCACCCATTGAGCGTCAAGCTTATTTAACAAACGACTGATCTGAGGACGGCCCAGTGAAAAGGGGTTCCCCCCAAAAAAAACGCCACTTCAACCCAGGGATGTTTCTTTTGGGGAAGTGAGCCACTGGCTTCGAGGGTTCCTTCGTCAAAGAGTGGAACCCTGGATGGTAGCACTGTCCCCTGCGACATCCCACAGTTTACGGAGGAGAAGGGGACCGAAGCTTCCCTTGACGGAGCTTCTTCTTCAGAAGCCCAGTGGCCGAGTGGCGCCCCCTTTTCCTCTTTTTTGGCAAAGACTCCCCTTGAATCTCAACCAACCAAAACAGGATGCCTTTTTTTCTTCCCCACGGAAATCCACTAGGCATCTGAGAGCTGCTAGATGGGTTTTCTTAGATTCCTTTCAACATCGTGAGGCAGTGCCCAGTCCATGTGATTTCCAGGTGTCCCCCCACCCTTTGGGTCAAAAAGCCGCTTTCAGTTTGATCGAGGCACAACCTGACAGTTGCTTTCAAACATAAGTTTAAAAAAATGTTCTATAAACAATATGTAAAACATAGTTTTTTCGTTTTTCAGTTTGATTTTTAGTTGATTCTAAGAATGAGCTCTATGAACCATCCATCCATCGCTCGACATTTGCGCGGATCCCTTCCTTCCTTCCCAAGCCCTTCTTCCGATCCCATTGCCCGCGCCCATGGGCCAAGCTTCGCGAACTTTCTTCGGAGGTGGACACGGCGTCCTGCGTGGCCCACGCGCCTTGGCGAGTCCGTGAAGTTTGCCGGCTGAGTTGTTTGAAACCTTTCAATCATGAAGGAGAGAGAGAGAGAGAAAAAAAAAGTCAGAAGCACCAAACAGATATCACATTGCCCCAACTTTCTGGGCTCCTCTTCTGTTGCACAGACTATCTGCACTCCGCAAGCACGGCGCGCGCGCGCGCGATATGTTTGCCCAGCGTGGCAGCAACGAGGAGATGGGCACCTGTTTCCTGCACAACGGCTACCACAGCATCCGTGAGCTCGTGGATGAGTGCCTTGCTGGACCATCTTCGCGATCGATCCTCTTGGGTTGACTGACTGCCTTGTCTAGGTCCCCCGGCAATTGGTGCCTTTTTACCGTTTCTTTTTTTTGGTTGGGAGGGTTCCCCTACTGAAATAGACGATTCAGAAAAATGGGTACCAACTTGTTCTAACCTCTCTACTGGAGGACCGTTGTGGTTGCTGTTGCGTTGGGGACCCCTTGCTGGTCATCATTTAGGTGGCTTTCTGCCCACCCTCTGCGATAATCAAAGGCTGCCCTGATGTAATTCGAAGCCACATGCACCGTTCCACTCTTGCATATACCGACACCCAGCCGACGCCAATGGTTCATGGCATATGCGCACATCACATGAGAATATCCCACAAGTACCTTTTTGGAGAACATTGGCCAAAAGATGCATCCATGTGCTGCTTGTAGTTGCTCTTGGCCTGGCTTTTAGCGACCTTACCAAATTCTGCTGTTTGGAAGGTGCGCGCTGTTAAATTCAGCAAGTGGGAAGCAAACCTCTTGGGCATGCGCGGCTTGATAGAATCGGCCCGCTGGTTTGGCTGCAGTAATGCAGTAATGCAGCTCTTTGTTGTAGTTGCCGTTCCCGCCTCTTTGAACGGCACGCGCCTCTTTAGACGTTTAGATGGCAGGCCATACGTGGCCAAGCGTGCGATGTGCGACTTTCCCCTGATGTCACTCCTGCGGCAAACACCTGGGACCGGACCAAGAGCACAGATGAAAGCGTTGTGCATGCCGCCTTGGAGTGGACGGCACAGGTCAGTCGTTTCTGCGATGGTGTCCACTACCCGGACAGTTTGATAGGGTTCAAGAGGACATACAAGCACTATGCAGCCGCTATATCATACCAAGGGTGTTTATATAGCATACACATATATATATATATACACATATATATATATATATACATCTATCTCTAAACATATGTGCATATATATGTATATATCAAACAGGGTATCTACCACATATGCCCCTGGGGTCGTTTTTTGGGGGGAGGCCGAGACCGCCGAGACCAACGGCTCAGGTACAATCTGACGCATGTGGTGCCGCCCGAGGGCCGGGCCATGTTCTCGCACTTCTCGACCGACAGGTTCCACTCGCAGGACATGCCCCTTGCATGGAACCTGGACCTTCGGGCCTTCGGGACGGACCCCGTCAATTGAAAATGAAAAGGGCAACCTGGACGGCCCGGAAAGTCAGGTTTTTTGGTCCATGTGAAGTGATGGGGGGGTACTTGTTTTTCTCGCATTTGTCACTGACCTTTGTCAGTTTTTGTTGGGGAGGCTGGTTGGATGGGTGGCAGGCTTGGTGCGGTTTCCTCACAGCAAGCAAGAAGGGCCCTTCCGGTTGGCCACCCTGGAAGATGCGCGCCTTCGTGTCCAGGTAGTGGAAAGTTCTGGCTGTCAGTTTGAGGCTCAAGAGGCAGCTTGACCTCCTTTACAACAGCTCTGCTCGCCTCACTTGCAAGGGCGTTTTTGTTGCTAGATAGGCCCCGGCCCAGAGTTGGATGTTGGGAACGGTTGCACAAATCCTTTTTGACCCTTCGACCTCTCACTTGTGCCTCGGAATTCCTGTTCAGGCCATCGGCATGGCCAGTATCCACTGACAGGTTTGATTTACCCTCGAACCACTACCGAGACCCAAAAGTTGATGGGGAAGCACAGGCCACGTTGTATTGCGGGTATACAGTTGATATATGCCTCAGGTTTATGATAGTTTCCCTTCGTTGCAGCTGTGCCATCGATTTCCATCCGCTTGGATGGGGCAAAATCTAAAGTCCCTTCAAAGCAGAACCCGGATCGCCAACCAAAGGGAACCCACCCTTTGCAGGTTTCCCTCCAATCCAAACCAATCCACCTCGTCAACAGTTCTCTGACTTTGGAGGGCCTCCCTCAAAAGACAACCACTAGTTTATCAGGCACCCCTTTGCTGGTGTTTTCGCTTGTCATTCCTGTACCGGGTAAACCCTCACCACCACCACCCCGGGCTCCAAACCGCCAAAAAAAGACCGACAAAGCGATCAGCGGAAGGGGGCCATCCTGGAAAGTCCAGCGACCCCACGTAGAATACAGCTGCCAAGTTGCCCAGGGACCAGTTCGTCACCTCCTCAATCATGGCTGGCGTGCGAGACGGCACCATCTACGCGCCATCTTGGGCGGTCCCCGCCTGAGTTGGGACGTCTTCCCGAGTGCTGGTCAGTTTGGGGCCTTCCGAGCCACACCCGAACTATCCTGCGTTCCCAGTTTCTGTCTTGTTTTTTAAAACTATTTTCTTTATTTGGAGGGGGGGATGCTTCATGATGCTTCCCGTAAGCCAGTATTTAGATGGTAATGGATGTCACTTGCATGGACCCAGGGCTGCGTTTGTGCGCATTTGTGTGTCTTGGCTGGCCATGCCATTGTACCGTACTTGCCCATTCCGGACTGACCGCTGGCTCATATGCGTGTTGTTTGTTTGTGGTGTTTGCGCGTTGCGTTTTAGTGACGTGATCGTTCAGCCATGTCCATCTGAGCCATGGACAAGAGCCACCTCTACTTGGGGTAGCAGGGATGGGTGGTATAAGCGGTATAAGGATCCTTCAGAATATGCACAACGATTCCTAAGGGAGCCATGACCATTGGCCACATACGCAGATTTGACGAGCCCCACGGTCCAGTGACGACTCTGAAGCAAAGTGCTGGGCTTGGGATCCATCAACCTGGCCTGAGCAATCCCAGCGCACTTCTTGACTTCATACACCATACTGTGGATGGAAAAGCGACATCCATTTCGCACCACGTGGGAAACCATGGGAAACCATTGTTCATGGGTATTTACAGGGGATTCATCATTCCGGGGTTTCTTAGGTGGTGCGAAATGGGTTTCGTCCATCCACAGCATCGCCTCATTTGCGCAACCTGTACAGGCACGGGATGAGATGCTTCCATGCCATGCTTGATTGACCAATTGGACGACTGAGGCCACTCAAAACCCGCCCATGAAACGTGAAATGTGGTTCATTCAGGCATTGTTTGATTTGCAAGGGCGGGCGCTCATAGTTGAGCCCGTGTGGACCCAGCTGCTCAGGTTGCCAATTCTTTAGCATGCTTTCTGAGTGGGGCCTGCAAATCCTCCGGGGACCCGTGAGGTCCCAAATCCCCACGCCGGCTCAGATCGGAAGCAAGTTGAAGGTGATGGTTGCGCTGCTGCGAGCAGTGAAGAAGTACAACACGCTGCACAAGGATTCTTTCAGATTTAAGTAAGGGAGTTTCCACGGTGCAAAGTGCCCAAAAGTGTCATTCACAATTGGTTTGGGGTGGTTGTCAACATGATGTTGTGCGTTGGCTTCTTTGGGAGAGCTGCATGGCAAGCACAACTTATATGCTTGGGCTGCCGTTCCCCTCCCGAATTTCAGCTGACACCTACACCTACCACCCATTCTGTAGAACCCATTTGTTCGAAGGTCACATAGGGTCAGCCAACGCAATCTTAGTTGTTGCTTGCCTTTGGCGTTCGATGAGCGGGTGTAAATGAGTGGGTCATAATTTGGGGCATCTCGTCTTTTTGTTTGGGTTCGTCTATGTTTTGCTTGGACAACCATGCCCGCAAACACACCGACCTCACCCAGACACGCGCAAGCAGATATCCCTCCCCATGGACACTGCGCCGAACCCTCCATTTTTACACAGATAAACTTCAACCAGAGCGTGCCACTGCATAAAGGATACATATATATATATATATTATCCTGTGTTTGCCGGGGGGTTGTGGGTGGGGGTGTAGTGGAAGGCATCCTCTTAGAAGCTGGGGTTGCTGCCTTAGATTTTGATGTGCGACCCGAAAGGTGGAAAAAGGGAAGCAGTTCTGGTTGGGGTTGAGCAGAGAAAACACCAAACAACAAGGGATTTACATGGTGCTGCTGAACAACCAGAATCAGAGAGCTGTGATGTGGCGCATGTTTTGTGGAAACAGTCCCCATGAGAGTTTCCTCGTCACCCCTGTTGAGCTCGTGTTTTCTGCTTAAAGGAATCCAGCCGCACCAACCAACCTCCAACCAATTCACAGCCCACCGGCCCACTAACCAACGAGTCAGATATGTACCGCGACCCAGCGCCAAATCAGGAGATCTTCGGCGAAGTGGAGTTCTCTATGCCTCACAGGCTGAGCAGAGAGACGCTGCAAAGGCGCCATGAGCTGCATAGCCGAGAGAGTTGCCACCTTTTGGCACGAGAGGGTGTGTATATGTGCATGAACCCCTGACTGCGTAGCAGATGGGTTCCCGCTGTAGGAAGGGGGGGCCGGGGGTCAGTGTGTGATCGCCGGACGCGTCGCCACATCCGGAAGCAGCCGCGGCGTCGCAAGCGTTCACAAGTGGCACGCACGTTGCGCCTGCGCGGGCGTGAATTGTAGCTTTTGCGACGTTGCATGTCGTTCTGCTGCGCAGGCGCAGTGTCTTGGAAGGTTGCACGTCTGTCTCGCCTTTCCATTGTGATGTGCATTTCAGGATAGTTCAGCAGTTGTACGGATAGATAGAACACTGCAACACGTAGACAAGCCGATAGACAGTCAGCAAGACACGTAGATAGCGCCGGCAGGCAGGTGCATAGATAGACTGACCGATGGAAGACGGAAAGGTGAGGTTCGGTGAGATGAGCCGAGCTTAGATTGCGTGAGAGAGTGATGAGTAAGATGATGGGTAGGCTGACAGGCGTTGCCAGACAAGCAGTTATAGACAGAACGACGGACTAACAGACAGACTGGAAGAAGGAAAGAAAGAGAGAAAGAAGGGAGCATATAAAAGGAAGGGACGGGGAGGGAAGCAAGAACGGAAGACAGAAAGAGAAAGAGAGAGAAGGGCAAAAAAGAAGAACGGAAGAAAGAAACATAATTAAGGAAAGAACAGAAAGAAATAAACAGCAAGCGTAAAACACGAAAGAGCATAATTCAAGACAGTAAGTAAAGACAGGGGAAGAAATATAGAAATCAAAGACATAGCGTTCTCAGCGGAGGAGCTTGCTTTGGTGTGTGCTTGCTTTCTTTCTAGCTGTGCTTCTTTCCATCGTTCCTTCGTTTTTTTCCTTGCTCTCTGCCCTTCCTTCCTTCCTTCCTTCCTTCCTTCCTTCCTTCCTTCCTTCCTTCCTTCCTTCCTTCCTTCCTTCCTTCCTTCCTCCCTCTCTTCCTTCAAACCCACCGAATGCTGTTGGTCACAAGGGCAAACCAGAATGGGCTGATTGGACATAAAAGCCCGGGTGGCTTCGTGCAAAAGAGTGCCAACCATAGAATCCTGGAAGTCGACCAAAGAAAACATCACGCCCAGATAAGCTGCACTGTCTGCCCTGGCTGACATCTTGGCAAGCTCCTAGGCACCACCCGCAGTGCCAAAGACATTAGCGCACACTTCCAGCAATCAATGCGGAGCCCCAACGAAGGTTTGGCTGCGGGTGTACGGCGAGCTCTGGTCTTCCTTGCTTTTCCGGATGGTTTGGTTTTTATTTGGTCACATTCTGAGGCTGGACCAATCTATGGTTAAGGGTGTGATTTGCGATTCTGCTCACGCCGATGCGGTGGCTCATGGCTGGCATTATGCAAGAACTGGGCCAAATAATTCTGGAATTGGGTTGCGCTGCGTTGGATGGCAGCACGCTGGGATTTCCAGCGATGTTGCCAGTGACCGCTCTTTCTGGCTCGCTGCAACCACAGCATTGCAACGCAATACTGATTAGACATGATGTCATGGCTTTTGATGTGAGATGCGCGCAGGGAAGCTTTCTTCCTCACACCTTTGGAAACCCAGCTGTGGCGACTTCAGTGGCTGCATCGCAGCAAGGAGTGGTTGCAAGTCAAATGCACGGCTGGTGTCTCTCTTCTGGCTGTGCTGGATGCGATTGGCCGCCTGATTGGGGACAGGACTTTCCATGATATTAGAGTCGTTGTAGAAGGCAAGAAGGAGAGAAACAAAGAAAAGAGGAAAGGAAGGGAAGCTAGGGAGCGCAGCAGGAAGATAGATCAGATAGAAAGCTGCAGAGACTGATAAGTAGAACGGCTGGTAAATACATAGAGGAGAGAGCGAGGGCGGAGAGAGAGAGAGAGAGAGAGAGAGACCGACGCATAGGCCCAAAGATAGCATATGGACAAATGGTTAGGAGATAATAACACCTTCCCAGCTCAAAGGTGGAGAAATAGATGCGCAGATAGGTGCTCGAACATCGGTAAGTAGGAAAGGTAAATGGGTAGGCAGAGATACACATGCACAGACAGACATGCATTAGGGTTTGTGGTTTCTACCATATATGTACGTCTTTCAAGTTTGTTGTTGTTTGTGTGTGTGTGTGCTGTTTGTGTTTCTGTTTGTTTGTTTGCTTGCTTGGCTGCTTGGTCGTTCGCATGTTTGTTTAGCCAAGTTGTGTTCTTTCTTTGGTTTGTTTGCTGTGTTGATGGTTTGCTTTTGATTTGGTTGGTTTGGGGGGCTGGGTTGATTCGGTTTGGCTTGGTTTCGGTTTCGGTTGGTTTGTTTTCGTTTGTTTGCTTGCTTGGTTTTTGGTTGGCAGTGTTTTGTTCCGTTGCTGGCTCTCTGGCTGGCTTGCTGGGTGTTTGTACGTGTCTGGAATGATGGGTGGATGGATGGATAGATGGCTTGGATTGGTGGGTGCGCACCCTTGCGAAGTGGCGGGGACCCCTTTCAAACCATCCAAACGGGCTCTGGTTTTGCGACTGGCCGTGTCTGACCATGTGGCATTCCAATCCAAGCTGCTCCAGTTCAGTCGGATCATTCACGGTTGGCATGGCGTTGAATCTCATTGAATCGGGCACCACGCAAAGCGGTTGGACATGAATCCCCACCTAAATGGTGTCCGCCATGCAGTCCCCACATCCACGTGTAGGGATTGCATGATCACGGTGCAAAGTTTGCGTCACCGAGATCTCCCCACCAAGAAATGGGGTAGCCTCAGGGCAAGCACCTTTCTTAAGCAAAATTTAGTTGATGCTAGTCTCTAGGAAGCAGGTTGGAAACGGTTTCTGCGGATTTCCCCTGGTCTTCCCCTGTTGGTTCTTTTTAGTGCTTGTTTAGTACTCTTTTAATATCCTACAGGGGTGGATCCCAGAAACATCCACATCCAAACCGTTTTCTAGATAGTATTTTTCGAAGCCCTTGTTTATGGTTGGTGACGTTGACTGATTCATTTCACTTCACTTGTGTTGCATGATTGGTGAAGGCGACAACGCACCTCGTTGTAGCCTAGATACGGCCAGGATCAACATGACCTTCTTGGAATTCCTGCAATCCAACGACCTGTACGCCTTGAGCGGCTTCTTGATGTTTGCGCATGCCGCCCAAGGCTGCTTTGAGCAAAGTTGGTGGTCTTGGACTCTGGAAAAGCTGTGTGGCTAGGTTGTTTGCACAAGCTGCTCAGCGCACTTGGCTTCTACGGAAATTATGTACAGGATGCAAACATGTGCCGTGGCCAGGCCAACAAACCCGTGAAGCGCACGTTTAGAGACAAGTTGCAGTATGCTTCGCCATAGGTCAAAGCCCAGCACCCCAAATTCGTTGCCGGTGATTGTCCGTTACGACACGAAAATAATTAAGTGGTTTCCTTTCCTGGGCGGCCTCAGCCAAGATAAGACCATATTTCATGGATCACTGCCCTTTAGATCTGCATGGACTCCATATTTTGGTTGCCCCAAAACTGGATTGCAGGTTTCACGTCCATTTGCTTATCCATTACCTACATTTGGGAATGAGAAGTGCTTGAGTAAGCTTGGGATGCAGCATCGCCCTCGAATGTGCAAGTTGCGCCCAAAAATACCAAAACAAAACACTTCCCGTGTGGATCAACTGCACTTGGGGTTCCCTGTCCACATGAGAAATGGCCCTTTCGTGCTATTCTCCTTTGTTTTTCTGTTTTTTTTCCCCGGGTGGTTTCTCTTTTTTTTGGGCGGGGCTGGGTTCCAGGGTTTCCTCCATCTCCCTGACCAATGAGTCAGGCTACGGCTATGTGACCACCATCCCAGCCTTCTACGGGCTTTGGTGGATCACCCCGGAGCTTTTGAACGGCTACATGCAGATGAGCTTCCGGGAGGAGCGCGCAGTGAGAAGTTTTTTCCGTCCGTGGGCGAATTTCCCAAGCAGAAGCGGGTCCTAAAAGGGACCTGGTCGCCATTTTGGAACATGAACCAACTGATCCTTTGTGTCTTTGTATCCAGGGTGGTGTTGCCTGTTATCGTCAGAAAACTTGCGACGGGGGCCAGTGCTAGTATCCGCGTTCGTGCCTCTTTTGGTGCAAGCCGACCTGCAATTGTTAGACAGCCTATGGTTGCTCGTCTGCTGCTTGCCAGCTCAGCTTGCTGCCTGCCGCCCACAGACAGACTCTGCTCCCCGCAGCCTGTGTCTCTTCCCCGATGCCCCGCAACCAAAGAGCAACGAGCTCTTGAGGTGCCAGCGCCGGAGTTGGGATCCTGCCTCAGAAAGCGAATCCGACGACCCGGATGTCCCAGCTGACTTGCCCAGCCAGCGGCGCGCTGTGCACATTGCAGCTTCCTCCTGCGCGGGGACGCACGCTCTGACGTTTGTGCTCCTATGTCGTGCAGCCGCCAAGACAACGACAATTATGTCGAATCGGCGTCGGCCCTGGAAGATGGAAGACGCTACTGTTGCCAGCGCTGCATGCACTCCAGCCTGCAATCAGATTGATTTCGGCGGCAAAGAGTGCCCCTTTATCTTATATGTTGCAACTTGTCTTATGTGTCGGCCGCCGTTTTTCGTTCTGCAGGAGATATAGTGTCTTCTTTCATCCTTCCTTCCCGTGTGTTTGCTGCTTGCGCCAGCGGCATCGGTGATTTCTGCGAGCCCTTTGATTGCCCCACTCCATATTCATAGCTGTCATTTGCATGCGGAGATTGTATGAGTGAGACCAGGGCGATCCCACGCGCAGACCGAAGTGCTCATTCTTCTTTCGGCAAGTTTGAGCAGCAACCAGGAACAGACGAGCAGAGGGAAACAATACCTATACCATCAGGAGTCCCCTGATTTGCCTTTGACAGAAGAACCAAGGGGAGGGCAGGGCTGTTTGTCTTCCCTTTTCGGGTTCGTGGCGGAATTGGGGACCCCGCAAAATTCGTGGTTCTCCATGTGCCTTCCCTCAAAAACGCACCTTTTTCGGCAGGAGTTGGAGAAATTCTACGACCCCAAGAGCGAGTTCTTCCAGCAAATTCGGGGCACCTGGGTGCGTGCCGTAGTGACCGCCATCGTCGGAGGCGCCGCCGATGTGGTGAAGAGGACCACCACCATGCTGCCCGAAGGACGAGAGAGACTGGCAGACTCTAAGCACCTTTAAATCCCTTTTCTAGTGGTTTCCCTATAGAGATTATGGATTAGGATTGAGGACCCTGTATTTTCAATCGTTCTCGTTTCTTGAGCTTAGCATGTAGCTGTTGGGGTTTGGCGCTAAATCGAAAGAGGCTTTTTGGTTGCCAGTCCACTCAGGAAGTGAGTTTGCTGACGGGAATCGGAAGGGCCGTTGCGGAGCTGGGGATATCCAAAGTTGTTCTTTTGAGAGGGAGAGAAGGAGCTACCAGGAGTTCTGTGAGGGCATGGCCACCAAAGATAAGCTTTGTCTCTCGAAGATGTGGTGTTCCTTGCGAGTTCCCCTGGCAAACAGGCACCGCTGATAAATGACACCGTTGCCAGTCATGTACATTTCCCTTGAAAAAAGAAAACCACCAGGGGCAGGTGGAAAACAACGGACACACAGCCGCGGCTGAGGCCGCCCTGTGCATCTCTTTTCAGGCCTGGCGCATTTTTGTTTAAGCGACTGCGCGCCAACCAGCTTACAGGTTCAGATGTAAAGCCAGAATGCAGTTGTGCCAGGATACCAAAAGATTTGGACCACCATTGCGGAGAAGGACGGCTTGGATGTCCGCTATGGGGTCGAGATTTTGGACCAGGGCATCGACCGGCAGCTGGATGATCCCTCTGCGCCTGTAAGAATCAAGTACCGCCAGAAGGGCAAGAACGAGGTGATCGAAGAGGAGTACGACTTTCTGATTTACAGCGCCCCTCATGCGCATGCCAAGAACTTTGTGAAGGATGTGGCCATTCAAGAAGAAAGCATTTTCTCAAGCCTGAAAAGTTTCGTCCTGGCTACCACGCTGTATTCAAGTGAGCCAGTTCTGGACTACACTGACTCAGCGAGGCGACCGATCATGTACGAAGCAGACAAGATGTCTGGGCCAAGTCACGATGGTTCCTGGTACGCTGACCGCTGGGATGACTTGATTTTCGGGCAGCCGATCCCTGGCCGTCAGACGCGGGTGGGGTATCAGTTCTATGAGAAACTTGGTCCGCAGCCGGCCGATTTTTCCCATGGGTTTCTTTTGGTCCGGCACTGCTTTTGGGGCTTGACGCCGCGCGAAAAAACAACATGCCCGATGTTTGCTCACTTGGCTGGGTTTCCTCGGGTCGCTTGACGTGCGCTTTGTCGCTTGACGCGTGCGCGGAGCGTGCTGAGGAACTATTGCCAGGGCGGAGATATGATGTGCAACAGCGACCGCACGCCCAACGAGGGCGGCGCCATGGAGTCCTCGGAGCGGGCGCTGCGGCAGTTCAGGGGCGAGTTGGAGCGGCAAAATGTGAGCGGCGTGAACACCTTGCGCCGCTTCGGTGCAGTTTGCCAAGGGATGTTTGGACTTTAACTTTTTGCCAACTAGTGGGTTTTCCGTATTAAACCACTAAAAGTTAACTTTTAGCAGGGGAGCAGAAAGCAACTGAGGTCAGTACCCCTGGCCGTACTTCCATCACTTCCCACAGGAAGCAGTTCAAGAAGGCGGGCGATGGTGCATTTTGAAATTTTGTTTGGATGTTAGGACTTTCACATTTTGCCAACTAATGGGTTCTCCATTAAACTGCTAGAAGTTAAACTTTTTTAGCAGTGGAGCAGAAAGCAACCGAGGGAAGAACCTGAGCAAATTGGGGGAAGTAAGCGAAAACTTGGTGCTGGCCACTCCTCAGGTTTTCGCCACAACCCCCCGCGCCCCCCCCCCCCCTTTGTTTGGGGTAAACTCGCATGTTGAAGTTTCCAAGCGCCATTCCCGGGCAAACAGGCCAGTTCTTCCTCCCTGCGAGATAGCTCTTGCGGCGGTTGAGTCACAGTCAGAATTCAGGTAGGTGAAGCTTAGTCAGGGATCGATATTTTTTTGCCATGGCCGCCTTCGCCGTTTTCAGTTCCCTGGCTTTGGGCTTGGCCCATTCTACCCTTGACTGCTATTGGGCAACGGATTTTTAGACTTGAACTTTTTGAAAAGACTCACCCCCCAAAAAGGTGAACCACTTTTTGCAGGGGGGTCGTTACCGCACCCAGGCAAGGTGTGGGACCTTTTGGAGATGCAAGGCCAGCGCAAGACTTGGTGGATCGGAGCCAGTGCCTGCTTCGAGTCCGTGCACGACGTGACCAATTACAACCTGATGATCTTGCGACGCTCGGCAAAGAAGCCCAGGTCCCCAAAGAAGTGGCTGTGGGTCAAACATATGCACCCAGGAGCCCAAGTCCCCAAACAAATGTCGGCTGGTCAAAAATATATGTACCCGGATTCCGATGGCGCGGGAGAGAGAATGGAACCCTGGCAAATGGAAACTTGGACTACAACCTGCGGTGCCCTGATGGTTTAGAGTTGACCCACGCCCAAGTGAGGGCCTTTGACCCCCAAAGACCAACCACGAAATGAGGCTCCCGCCCGGTCCAGGGGACTGGTGGATTCCAAGTTTGAGGGTGTGGTGTTGGGTTCCATGGATTTCACCACAGCTTGCCAGCCTCATTCCTCCAGCTAGAGTCCCCCTAAATGTGGAACCTTTTTAAGGGGAGAAACAAAAAGCACAATAATTGACTTTGATCACCAGAAACCGTCAGAAAATCCTGACCTTACGCTCTCGCTGGGCCAAGGGAAAAAAGAGACCGACGTTCCTTCCTTTGCCCCATGGCAGGCAAATACATGGGCGCCAAGATTATTCAGGGCATCGCTATGGGCTGAGAGGCTGAGATCGTTCCCATGCGGTGAATCGTTTTAACGAATTCGACTGACTTGGAGCAAAACAGAAAGCGGCCAGCGAAGCATGGCGAAGCGAGGGGAAAATGTTCTTGGCCAATCCAATCTTGAGCTGCAACTGAGTTGGCCTTCCCCCCCCCTGTGCATTCCTTCTCAGCATGTTTAGGGTTGGTCACGGCTGGTCACGGCTGGCCAGATGATTGTTGACTTTCAGAGGAGTCGCTGAAGGTGTGTCCCTTGAAACAAATCAGCCACTTGCATTGTCATATAAACTTGCATATTACAATGCAAGACGCTCATTCCTATGTCTCATATTTGGAGCCTTGCCACACTTGATGAACTTGGAGACTTGAGTTCCTATCATTGTCTTGCAAGCGGGGGCAAGGTTTTTCCGTCTTGTATGGGGGCGCGGGTGGGCCCTTTGAGGTAGGTGCTCATGAGCAACTAGGTGACTGAATGTCTCCAACCATTGTTTCGTGTGAATATGCCTTGTCCAGTCTTGCCCAATTCTGCGGGTTTTCCTCAATCCATGTGTCAGAGTACCTGCGGATCTACTGCGCTGCAGAAACATTGATCACACACCCGTCGGGGGTCTTCCCAGAAAAGCCGAGATCGACATGAGCTTGGATCAAACACGTCTATACTAGAGTCTATACTGATATATGTTTAATTTGGGAGGGGCAGCCCGGGAGGGGGGGACTAAGACTTACCAAGATTTCAGCAGCCAACAAGCCAGGGGGCGAAAGAACTCACAGAGTTTCCCCATGTCCACCATGGCTCACATTCGTTTTGAGCCACGGCGCCAGGAGCCCTTGGCTCGAAGGCTGGGCCAGCTTCCGGGCAAATTTGTGTCCGAGGGAGATGACAGGTTCTGCCCAGAACCTTTGCCAGAGGCTTCATTCAGTGGTTGTTTTGGATTGGCCAAATGCTGGGAAAACGCAGTCGATGTCCGTCCAAGGCTTGAGCTCTGGGATTTGACGTGGGCTGTTCGGGTTGTCCAGCGAAACTTTGGGGAGTGACACAGGAGTGGACCCATGGGGGAAAAAATCGCTGATGGGCTCCGCACACCAAGAAGTTCAAAAAGGCGATCAGTTTTTCATTTCCAGGTTCGAACTGGGCAAGTGTGTGAATCCAGGTCTCCCAGTAGTGCTCTTTTACCCTTTTTTGGTCGGGAGGATTCCCCTACTAAAATAGACTACAGAAAAGGTTGGTACCCTTATTCTAACCTCTCCACTGGAGGACCTAGGAATGTTTATCTTTCCAACTTCCTTTGATCTCGGCGTGGCCCAGACCGGTTGGAGAGCCGTGGACGTTGAACCTTGTCACCAGGGTGAAAGACATGCAATCCGCAGATATCCGAGGGCAGTCCTTTACAAGGATCGCATGCGATCCGGTGGACCTCGTTTTGTGGATTGGTCAAACCTGGGATTCAAGCCAAGACGGCGGTTGCCTAAGTATGTTCGACAGGCTTTCTTGGTATTAATTCCCGGACCTACAAACATCCCAACCATGTGTACTATTCACAGGGGTCCTCTTATATGTTCTTTTTTGCGGGGATTAAACAGCAGCATTGGGGCCAACTGAAAGTGAGTCTTCTTTTGGAGCGATGTTAGACCCTGCTTTCGATTTTTGCGCTCTCTCGTCACACGTTTCTATGGCTTGCAGCTTAGCTTCTTTCGCGAGCCCCGTGCCGCTGGGAACAGCCTTAGCCATGATCTTCAGGCTCCTACCCCTTCTGCTTTTGTCTGCCGCGGACGAATGGGAGCCCCTCAGAGGCGAGGGAACTGTGGAACAAGCGGGGATTCGATTCAGGCCCGCACCGGACATCGAGAAATCTCTTTGTTGGCTTGCTCATTGGCTAGCAAAAGGGGTGTGACTGGTTGTCCTTGATGTTCATGTGCTTTTCCGGAGTACTTCCAAGGGTACTCGTGAGCTAGTTGCATTCCCTTGCTGCTTGATGTGTTGCCATACTCCTTGCCAGGGATCATGCAATTGTAAATTGCAAAGCCAAAGTCCAAAAAGGAATGAACGACTGAAACTCGCGCAGATTGAATGACAAAGAGCTCAAGGGGAGCTTTGCAAGGACCTGCGAATACTCCCAAATACCTAGGCTGTTTTGGTTAAGACAGGGACGACCCTCTGAATGTCAGCCACAAAAACCAGGGAATTCTCAAGTTTGTCCATGAAGACTAAGGTAGACTATTGCTTATGAGTGGGTTTGTGTGTTTTGGAGATCTCCCTTTTGGAGTGGTTTCAAAGGGAAACCAAACGGAGATCGATTCCTGTGAGACAAACTTGGGGTGAGGACTTGAGGTGCTCGGTCGGACCGCATGTCTTGCTGGTTAGATCGGTGGGTTGAAAATGACCCCAAACTGAACCAGCCAATGGGTGTCCTAGGGCATCCCAGCAGGTTCTGTCAAAACGTCCGGATGGTTCATGGGGACCCAAATTACTCATCTCCTCTTGGGAAACCAGTAAGCTGTACCATGGCTTGTATATGGGCGTGTTGTGAATCGGTTTAAAAAGGATACTCAAGGGGAAACTGCCAATTTGGATGAACACAATCGCTTGTTCTGACTTTGATAGCCCCCAGAAACAGTCAAAATAATGACCCCAGCTTGAAGGGTTTTGGTATCTATGTACATACTCCCTGGGTTGAGCCTTTGAGGCCCCAAACACACCATATATAACTTGAGCCATCCGGTCCCTTAGCTTTTTTAGCCTTGTAGTGTTTAGTGGTAGTTTCCATTTACCTGCTAAAAGTTAGACTTTTAGCGGGGGATCGGAAAACGGGCAGCCCAGATAAGTGAAGCGTCATTTACTTAGACCAAGGGCCGACCTCCTGAGGGCGTTTTCCCATCCGCCGGCTTTGTTTGAATCAGTATTTCAAGGGCAACTCCCTTAGTTGGTGGTTTGGATCTGTGGCTACTAGTAGTTGGTTTGGAGTTCCGGCTCGAAGCCCGGCTTTTGTGGAGGTTGGGGAAACCCCTCCAAACCAAAAGCGGAAGCTGACAGTGATGGAAATTCTGTGGATTCACCAAATCCATTTCTCACCACCTAAGAACCCTGGTTCCTGATGATCCCGCGAAAATCAATGGACGAGATCAGAGACAAGATTGAGGTACTGGCGACGTCTATTAGGACAAGAGCCATTCACCACCTGATCACTACGAATACTAGCTGGCAACAGGAATGGACAAAGGAAAGCGAAGAAAAATACGCCAATGAAAATACGGAAGATGGACAACCAGCCAACACTCTGAAGGAGTTCATCGAGGTGATGCAGAGACCGAAGAGATACATTTGTGGCCTCGGTCTGGGCGCTTTGATGGAGGTCCAAAACAGCCACGTGATAGTGTGGGAAAAGAAGAATGAGGAATGGAAAAGATCATGGCTATGCAGAGCAACGAGCAAGAAAGCGCCTATAGTGCCTCTGGTGAGGAACCAAGGTCACTACTATGCACTATCCAAACCAAGGAATGGATACGACCGACAATGGATCGAAGGAGAAGAGGAAGAACAGGAAGCATGGACACAAAGAGGATGGATTTTTGGAAGAGCAGGAGGTAAGGAGGACAAATACGCGACTCCGGAAAGGAAGACCAGGAAGGAAGACGAACTGGACAGCTGGCTGAAACCGGCAAGCTGCTCAAGCAGAAGCAACAAGACAGAAGGATCAGAATCAAAAGAGGGCAAAGCCAAAGATGACCTATGGTCATGGCTCAAGCCTCACAAAAGTACCACGGGCAGCAAGAGGAAGAAGGATGAGCCAACAAGCAGCCGGAAGAAATGGATCGAGGAAGACACAGGAGACAAGAAGAAGGAAGGCAAGGACAGGAAGAAGGAAATAAAGCTTGATTGGACATGTCAGCTATGCGGGTTCCAAACCAAGGCGGACACCCGGCAGAAGCTAAGCTGGCGAGTACAAAACCACCTAGGAGTGGCACACAAAGATGAAAGGCAAGAGATCATGAAGAAACAAGCGGAGGCAGGAGCTACAGGAAAGAAATCGGGCCTGGGCATTAGAAGCCTTTTCTTGCCTTTGCAGATGAAAAAGATGACAAAGAAGGAAAAGGAAGATGCATCGTGGGTCTGCCCATACTGTGAAAAAGGATGCATAGGCAAAGCCCATAGATACGTGATGGAAATGACAAAGAAAAAACACTTGAAGGAATGTAAGCCAGGGGTAAGCCTGACACAGGCCTATCACTATGCCAGAAAGAAACACAAGCAGGAGTATAAAAAGAAGGACGAGGCCTCCGGAACAAGAATCAAGGCGAGGCAAAGGGCAATGTTGAAGGCGATCCAGAGGGGTAAAGATCTGGGGCACGAGCCGGTCTTCATGAACCTGGTCAACGCACAGAAGTGGAGAGGAAAAATCAAGTACTGCAAGAGATGCAGAACAAGATTGAGCAACAAAGGGGAGAAGGTCATACCGAAGTGCGTGAAGTACGACTGGAAAGAGGCTAACATTCCGAAGCCAACGAAGCACTGGTACATGAAAATGAGAATGGCGAACAAGAAGAACGAGAAAGAAATTTGCGAGAAATTTGGCATCAGCAAGGCTGAGCGGGCGTGGATCTGCGCATACCAGCCGAGGGGTGCCAAGGAAACTGAGGAGTGACGGTATGAGACCAGGCCTTGGGCCTGGATGAGAGGAGGAGGAAAGGGCAAAGAAAAAGAAGAGGGTACAAGAAGAAAGGAAGAGGACAGTGAAGAGGGCCGTCAAAAAGAAACCAGGAGGGAAGCTAGGAAAAAGCAAAAGAACAAAGTGACCGGCGAAGGCCTAAGAATTACTACTTGGAATGGAGGAGGACAAGCAGGAATTTGGAGGCTCATCCACACCATGGAAGAAGAAAAAGAAGACGACACAGACATTTTCTGCTTGCAGGAGGTGACATGCAATGAGGACCAATGGATTGGCGTTGAGAACGCATTTGCCAGAAGAGGATACAAATGCTACTACACCTCCTCAGGAGGAACGAGGAAAGTTGAAGAATGCAGAAGGAGAGTGGCCAGCGAAAGAACGAAGGAAGGAGGAGTGGCGATCATCGTCAAAGCCTTTCTACCCCAACGTTTGATGGGCAGAAGAGAGGGAGAGCACGCCCAACTCTTAGCAGTCGAGGTTATGGGGAAGATGATTATGACGACCTACAGTCCACCAAGAGGAGAACAGATCCTGGAAGGGGCCAACCTGGCACACGACTGGTTCCACGCGGTGGGATGGACAGGAAAATGGGTTTGGTGCGGCGACTTCAATCAGTCGTGGCACGATGCCTATGCGAGAACAGTCGCCTTGCTGAATGGAGGGGATCAGGTCGAGATCTCCAAGGACCTCTCCGAAACGAGATGGGAAGGAAGGACAATTATCGACTACTTCGTCGCATCACACCCGGAGGAGTTTACCGCTATGAAAGCAGGAAAGGCCAAACTCAGCGATCACAAGTTGTGCTCGACGACCTGGAGATGCAATGCACCACAAAAACCAGCGGAAGGAAGGTTCAAGAAAGTGGTACAACACAACAAGCCAAGATGGCTGACATGGAGCCAATGGAGGAAATATGTGCAAGAAGCATGGGAGGATGGAGAAAAGCAAGGATGGAGAGGCATTGTCAGGAAAGTCGAAAGTAGACTACATTTGAGAGACATCCCAAGCCAGAACGAAAGCTTCGTGATGGAATTCCGCTGGGAGACGATCATCCTGAAGTTAGAGCAATGCTTCTGTAAGGCAGCCCTATTCGCCATGTGGGATCTTGAAGAGGAAGACTTGGACACGCGTAGGAATGTCAAGGATTTGGAAAGAAGAGCAGCAGCAAAGCAATGCAGGAGCGGTAAGCCAGAGGTAAAAGCCCATGACATACCAAGGACTCCGCAAAAAAGGACCATCAAATTGAGGAAAACGGTTCACTATGCAGGGCGGTGCATAGAATTGAGGAGAAGGCTGGAAAAGCAAAAATACGACAAGGAAACGAGACGATTAGAAGAGAAGATTTTCGGAGCCGAAGAAAAGAGGAGTGAGGAAGAGAAGATCGAAGCACTCAAAGAGATTAGCAAAGAGGCGGAAAAAACCATCAAAGAGGAGGAGGAAAGAGGACAAGAAGAAAGGATCCAAATTTGGAAACAAAGAATGAAGGAAGACATGAGCGCAAGAGGAAAATGGCTTAAGAAGGAAACCTTCAAGAAAGGAATGCACTTAGAAGACGATGAAGGCGTGTACACCAACAAGGAGGAGGCCACCCCTGCCCTGAAAAAAAACTGGAAGAAGGTGAGAAGCCAAGGAAGAGAAGGCCAAGACAAGGAGGAAAGGCGGTACACTAACCAAAACCGAGAAATAGTGAATGAAATCCTGCAAGTATATGAGGAGACAAAAGCAAGAGAAGAAGAAGGAAGAGCGGGCCCAAGGAAGGCAAGACCCACCCACAAAGCATTCTGGCGGGCCTTGAGGAAAGCCAAAGGCAGCCATGGAGCCGACCAGTGGACAAGCGAAGAAATGAAAGCGCTCCCGGAGGAAGCCGCCCGTGAAATGTGGGAGGCAATGGAGATGTGGGAAGACCTGGAGATGGTGCCAGAGCAGATGCTACACTTCAGGCAGGTCTTTTTACCCAAAGAGAAGGAGAAGGGCAACCACCAAGTGGAGAAAATGCGGCCTATCACTATTTCATCGGTGATGTGGAGAGCCTGGTCACGCACATGGGCGCAATCCGAACCATTGGAAGCAATGAGGAAAAAGTATATTCCAGGATGGGTAGGAGGATACAAAGGTGCCGCCGGCCCAGAAACCCTGGCGGCCCTGTTGCAGGGACAGTTCGACTCCATGGGATTCATCGCCGCCTTGGATTACTCCAAAGCCTTTGACATGGTGAACGTGGAGATGTGGAACCATCTTATGGAGGGGTTGATTGAGTCCACAGCTCAAGCAGCGGAACTTCACGGCTGGAGGAAAGTGCTGAGAACAGTTTGGACTCAGCAAAGCAGATGGTGCAGCTACGAAGGGCACATCAGCGACACACCTGAGCTGGTCACCCGGGGGCATTCCCCAAGGGGACCCCTCATCACCCTGTGCACTTTCATACCTTATGGCAGGAGCTGCGCTGTTGATCGCCAAGAGGATGGGGCCAGAACGTGTCCGGCAAATCGTGTACATGGACGACAGATCCATCACTGCTCGCAACTATGAGGATTTGCTCCAGACCATAGAGCACTGGAAGACAGTCAGCCGGGAGCTGGAGCTGGTGGAAAATGTGCACAAGTGCCGCCTGTCAGACAAGCAGCTGGGAGGAGACTTGGTGATCTTGGGCTGCGTCATCAAAGGAAGCCCAGGCAATGAAGGAGGGAATGAAGTAACAAAGAAACAAGAGGAAAGAACGAAGCAAGAGGAGACGAGGAGATCGAGGGTGCGATTTTTGCCCAGGTCACTTTTACAGAAGTATGAGGACGTTCGCACCTTTGCGCTGCCCACTCTTTCCTATGGGTGGATTGGTGAAAGACCCAAGAAGGCTGTGGTGGAAAGAAGGGACAAAGCCACTTGGCAGGCGGCAGGAGGGCGATATGTACACGGCTGCAACGAACTCCGTGCCATTCTAGCAGGAGCGCATCAGATGTGGGAGGCGGTCATCATGTGGAGACATGCAGCCACGCTGGCCAACCGCAAAAAATGGTCAAGAAAGTTAGGTTGGGAAGAAGTTAGGACCAACCTTGACGAGCTGCATGAGGAGAACATGAGGAGACTAGGATGGATCCCGCAACCTGGAGCTTGGGCACATCCTTATTGCGGAAGGATCCGCCTTGTGGAGTTGGAGACGGGCGCTGAGGAGCGACCAAAAGCCTTCCACAAGCTGCGGGAAAGCTGGCGGCGGTGGTGGTACAACAAGCTGCCCAATCACCACCGGCATGAGTTCCATGGAGGTGGGCTTGAGGATTACAGTGAGCCAAGGGTGAAGAGGGCAAGGAAGGCGGCACAGGAGGGAGGCACAGCGTTTCTCGCGGCAACGGGCTGCATTGCCAGTGGTCGAGTGCGCGCAGAGGGCCGAAGGGGCATCCAGATCCCCTGTCCTACATGCCGGGAAGAGAACTGGACCTGGGACCACGTTTGGAAGTGTGGGGTGCAAGAGGATGAACCCTCTGACCTGCTTGCTCGAAGGTTTCTGTGGCCTATTGCAGGGGAGGAGGCAAGTAGGAGGAAAGCTTTGGCCTGGCTTGACGAGTGGCTGAAGGTAGCAGGGAAGGCCAAGAAGGCACAAGCTAGAGTCACCCAAGAATAAGGAAAGCTATTCATTTTCACATGAGGACGTTTACCAGCGATTTGGTATTTGAGGAATCTTTACCAGCGGATATCACATTTAACATCGATGTGGCGTGCCCATTCTTCAGGGGATGCGGCATTTCAAAATCTTCTTCTTCTTCTTCTTTCCAAACCTGAAAGTTTCATTCACCGTGGATCTCGCGTTTCAAATGTTCACCACGGGAGGCATCCTGCAGCTCTACTGGATGAAGTTCATCTTCGCCCTTGCAGCTCGGAGTGTGTAACTTTTTCGGACTATAGCTCGGAGTGTGAAACTTGTTTGGACCATAGGACTCCTTGGAAGCTTTTTTTTTGCAGCCTTAGGCCACTTGCCATTTCCGGGTTTCTTGGGCAAGTGAGTTCATGTTTCCTGCCAGCTCAGTTAAGTTTCAGCCCCGCAGGCGAGTATGGCGACAAGCCCGGGCGCACCTGG
This sequence comes from Effrenium voratum, assembly GCA_963377175.1. Classification (NCBI taxonomy): domain Eukaryota; class Dinophyceae; order Suessiales; family Symbiodiniaceae; genus Effrenium; species Effrenium voratum. Next base: position 2,170,798 of record CAUJNA010001112.1, read on the forward strand.
CTGTGAGGCATTGGCACGAAAATTCGGAGAATTTTTGGAGATTTCTTTCGTTAAAGGGGTGTTGACACCCCTTGGTGAGGATCAATCCGAAGTGAAAACATTGGCCTGCGTGTTTTTTTTCGCCCACCTTCAGCCCACGTTCAGCCGAAGAACTGCGCGGACTCCGCCAGCTCCTCGTTCCGCGCCTGAGCGAGGAAAAAAAAACGGCTCGCCGGATGCCTGGTGCTTTGTTGTTGGATGCGAAGGATTCCGAAGGATTCCGAAGGCTCAGGTAAACCCTAATTGATGCATATTGATGCTTTTGATTTGGATTTCAACCCCTTCTTGTAGAGGGTTTGCATGGGAAACATGAAGCCACCCCGGAACACTACCAAACCACCCGGCTCCAAACCACCAATTGGAGCGAAAAGGATGCGTTTGGGTAAACTCGTGTTGAAGGCTGAAGGGCGCTGGCAAACACTTCGGCCTCTTGTCAAAACAGTGGGTCTCTTTGCTTTTTTGCCACTCTTTCGGTGGGCATGGCATGTTATATGTGTATCACTCAGCGTTGGCCAAGGAAAGACTTCGCAATCATTTTCGCTAGGGTTATGGTTGGTTTACTCAAAAAGGGACCCCCGAACACGGGGCGTTGCCCTTGGCTGTCCTTGAAATACCAGCCAAAAAGTCCACCATTTTGAGGAACCCTTGTAGGTCTTTAGGCTCGGCACCGCTTGGGGCCTTTTGTGAAATGCAGTACTTAAAACTTGTTCAGCGAAATCCCGAGGAATCGACTGAGCCCACTCTTGCCTCGCACTTGTACGTTAAGCTCGCAAGTTGACAGGGCAAGGAGTCGAACCCACAGACATCCTGACTTGAAAAGAGCGATGGTTGAACAGAATGGCGAATCAACCCCTAGAAGCCTTAGTGCAATTCCTTTAACGGAAGCCGAAGGGTGGCCGGTTGAACAATGGCCAAAGATACTTACGTTATCTGAAATGAGTACTCTTCCGAATAAAGTTTTCTATGTGACCCGGTACCGTCTCTGGCTACCTGAAATTCTATATGTTTGAAGTTGATAAACTCAGGGTAGGCCCAACCCTTCCTTGTGCATTCAATCACCATTGTCTAAAAGGCATTCAGGGTACCTGACAATGAGTCCTATTGTGGATGCACCAGTCGAAAGGCAGTTTGTCCCGGTGGGATGGGCTTCATGCATCCAAACTGCTGCGAAATGGATTTGAGCGGCGTCAGGCAAGGTTTACACTCCCTGATGCCAAGGCGAGCCAGTCTCGGGTTTTCGCTGGGCATGTGTCAAGATTGAAGTTTCTATGGGTCAAAACCCCGCAGAAAGCCTTCTAAAACGACAACAGTGGAGGAACCATCCCCAAAAAGGCACCTTAGGTTTGGACCCACAACCAAATAATTGTTGTTCTTCCTCGCCCTTTTGATGCGACCTCCCATAATGTGAGGCAAGCAGTGTTGCTTTGTTTTATCTTTGCAGTCGGCTGCTTCAGTTGCGGTTCGAAGCAGGCTGTACTGCAGCATAGCATGCACCTGACTTTTTGGCATACGGCATAGCTACTGTTCAGCTGTGTGCATTGCTGCTACCCGTGACAACTCAGGGTAGCACAGGCGAGTGCAGCTAACTCAAATACACGGCGCAAGTAATAGCAGGCGTCACTTTGACTGACCAGGGCCCGTCACAATCTGTTCATTCACTTGTCCCGTACTGTTTTGATTCCGTGTGTGTTTGGAACCTAGCAGTGACTTTCCTTATGATAGAGAATCGGCCAGTCATGTGTCAGCATGTTGGTCTTTTTGGCCCCATGAGGTAACTGTGTGTGTGTGTGTGGGTGCATGTGTGTGAGTGAGCAGTCTTTTGGTTCTGATTGTCCTCAACAGATGAGCCGCAATCAAACCCGGGTAAGTGAAGGTTAGTAAGGGACGATCCCAGCCATAAACAGCGGCCGCCTCCTTCTTAGTTCTTTGCATGGTTCTGGGTCGACCATTTCTAGCCGGGTTTTGATTGTGACTCAGGTGAACTTCTGATTGTGCTCGGCAGCTGAACGTTGTGGTGGAGGTCGGGCACAGATGCCGATCGATGATTTGTCACGGCGTAGTGCAAATTCCTTCGACAGAGGGTGGCATACAGAAGACTAATCTTACAAAACTAGAAGTAATTTGAGAAGACTTTGATTCTGCGGCACTTGCACAGGATTTGCAGATTCATACGTGCTGCTCGACAGCTACTCATTGAGCCTTTCCTTGCAATCGCACTGCCACTGGGGAAGTAGAATGTCTGAGTCTTTTCTGTGTTTGTGTTTTCTTCATGGGGGCTTGGATTTTTTGTAGCGCTCCGATTTTGAGAATGACAAACGAGAGCGCAACAGGGTCAGGGTACGACATGCCGAGCTTCAGGCGCCCTCTAGGCATGCTACCCTTCACGTGTTGGCATTTGCGTTGAGAGCTTTTTGGGCTGGCGGCATTCCATAGTCACGTGCAGTTGGAATGGCAGTTTGTCATTTGCAGTTGGGATGTTATAGAGACACTCGCTGAAAAGCAAGGCAGTGGACAAATCCAATGCATCAAGGGGCGTCCTCCATGAATATCCATGCCATGCAGGGGGGGAAAGTGGCGCTAAAGCCGCAACAAGCTTGCGCAGACCGTTGCATTTGAACGGTTCGCTTCTATGTTTGTCGGTCCTTCATTGTGACCCATGCCCGAACCAACTCTCAAGCTTTTCTCCAGTTTCCAGCCTTTGGCTCGACATTGCAGACTTGTCTGTGCAATTTAGTTCCGGTCGCCATGGCCGTCGTTTTCCTCGTTTGGGCGTCCTTGGCGCCATTGGCCTTGGGCGCGCGGGTGGCCGTGAGTGGCTTCGCGTCCGAGAGCCGCGGCCCCAAGCCCGGGCACCGCATCGCCATCGTGGGCGCCGGCCCCGCCGGGGTTCACATGGCACCTGGGCGAACGCGCGCCCGCCAGGTGCCCTACCCTTTTTTGGGGGAGGGCTCCCCTACTAAAATAGACATAAAATAGACTACAGAAAAAAAGAAACGGTACCCTCATTCTAACCTGTTTACTGGAGGACCTAGTGTATTGAACAAACATCCACATGGGCTGTGGAGGAAGACACCTCCTGCTTAAAAGACTCCACCCTCCCTGTATGATGGGCACCTCGTTTTTTTGGCCGCCAGCTTCTTTGGAATATTTGTCTTTTGGGTTTGGAGATTCCCTTTGCACCATAATTTGAAGGTCGCTTTGAGGATTTGACCCAGTTAGAGCCTACGGAGGAAAAAAAAAGAAACAAACAAGAAGAAAAAGCCAAGACCTTCGGCATGCTGTGAAGGTGGTGGGCCGTACTTTGAGGAAGACAGGCAACGGTTATCACAGCGGCACAAGCCACCGTGCGCTACACGCAGCGTATCTCCGCCTAATTGATGAATCTAGGCGGTTGTCTTTGCGGCAAGACCGCGGCTTTCAGCACGTCCACCGCAAGTGGCATCTGCCCTTCATTTGTAAAGTGGTGTGTTGGGGTGGTTCTCCATTGTCGCTGCTGATTTATCGTGCTGTAGTTAGAGGCAGTTAAAGGGGCAGTTTCCATACCCGGAGTTTGCATCTGGATTCCAAGATGACGGCTAGCATCGGCACCTCTATCTTAAGATACCTTAATGCAATTTTGCGGGATGGGGTCATTCGCTCTCTTTCGCGCCACGGCAAACGCTCTCACTCATCATTCCCCATTCCTCATCCCCTGCAAATCCAACCCTTTGAGCTCTGAAACAGCGTTGGGAAGACTGCTCAATGGGCGAAATCCTCTCTCACCAATTCAGATTCTAACCTGACAGGGGGTCCCTGTAAAAGGAAAATGGTCTTCCAGAACCACTTATGTTCATTGTCGGGTGAATAGCTGTAAACTCTTATTTCCCAGTTGGAGTCGCAGTGGAGAGCTCAGGCGAGTCGGCTGCGTCAGATGGGCCATACCGAGACGACGCTGCTGGAACGCAGCGATCGGGTGGGGGGCAAGTCACTGACCATCTACCTGAATGAGCATGGCGAGGAGTGCGAGCAGCAAATGGATGCCTCGGGGAAGGCAGGGTTCGCCTCCGAGAACCCATGCCAGATGCCCCCTTTTCAATTGACCTGGGTGAGTCAATCTGGGCCATTCGGTTCCTGAGAACTGATCTGAGGACGGCCCAGTGAAAAGGGGTTCCCCCCAAAAAAAACGCCACTTCAACCCAGGGATGTTTCTTTTGGGGAAGTGAGCCACTGGCTTCGAGGGTTCCTTCGTCAAAGAGTGGAACCCTGGATGGTAGCACTGTCCCCTGCGACATCCCACAGTTTACGGAGGAGAAGGGGACCGAAGCTTCCCTTGACGGAGCTTCTTCTTCAGAAGCCCAGTGGCCCCCATTTGCCGAGTGGCGCCCCCTTTTCCTCTTTTTTGGCAAAGACTCCCCTTGAATCTCAACCAACCAAAACCGGATGCCTTTTTTTCTTCCCCACGGAAATCCACTAGGCATCTGAGAGCTGCTAGATGGGTTTTCTTAGATTCCTTTCAACATCGTGAGGCAGTGCCCAGTCCATGTGATTTCCCGGTGTCCCCCCACCCTTTGGGTCAAAAAGCCGCTTTCAGTTTGATCGAGGCACAACCTGACAGTTGCTTTCAAACAGAAGTTTAAAAAACAAAAAAGTTCTAAAAACAATATGTACAAAAGAGTTTTTTGTTTTTTAGTTTTGATTTTTAGATGAATCTAAGAATGAGCTGTATGAACCATCCATCCATCGCTCGACATTTGAGCGGATCCCTTCCTTCCTTCCCAAGCCCTTCTTCCGATCCCATTGCCCGCGCCCATGGGCCAAGCTTCGCGGACTTTCTTCGGAGGTGGACACGGCGTCCTGCGTGGCCCACGCGCCTTGGCGAGTCTGTGAAGTTTGCCGGCTGAGTTGTTTGAAACCTTTCAATCATGAAGGAGAGAGAGAGAGAGAGAGAGAAAAAAAAAGTCAGAAGCACCAAAACAGATATCACATTGCCCCAACTTTCTGGGCACATCTTCTGTTGCACAATAGACTATCTGCATTCCGCAAGCACGGCGCGCGCGCGCGCGGTATTTTTGTCCAGCGTGGCAGCAACGAGGAGATGGGCACCTGTTTCCTGCACAACGGCTACCACAGCATCCGTGAGCTCGTGGATGAGTGCCTTGCCGGACCATCTTCGCGATCCATCCTCTTGGGTTGACTGCCTTGTCTAGGTCCCCAGCAAGTGGTGCCCTTCTCTCCCCTTCTTTTTTGGCTGGGAGGGTTTTTCCTGCTAAAATGGACGATTCAGAAAACAGAAGCGGTACCCGTATTCTATCAACTTATTCTATCCTCTCTACTGGAGGACCTAGTTGTGGTTGCTGTTGCGTTGGGGAACCCTTGCTGGTCATCATTAGGTGGCTTTCCGCCTACCCTCTGCGATTATCAGAGGCTGCCTGTTAAATTCAGCAAGTGGGAAGCAAACCTCTTGGGCATGTGCGGCTTGATAGAAGCGGCCCGCTGGTTTGGCTGCAGTAATGCAGTAATGCAGCTCGTTGTTGTATTTGCCGTTCCCGCCTCTTTGAACGCACACGCCTCTTTGGATGGCAGGCCATACGTGGCCAAGCTTGCGATGTGCGATTTTCCCCTGATGTCACTCCTGCGGGAAACACCTGAAAAATAACAACTTCTCCCCAACCGTGCTAAAAGCAATCTTACCGGACCAAGAGCACAGATGAAGGCGTTGTGCATGCCCACTGGGAGTGGACAGCACAGGTCAGTCGTTTCTGCGATGGTGTCCACTACCGAGACAGTTTCATAGGGTTCAAGAGGACATACAAGCACTATGCAGCCGCTATATTATACCAAGGGTGTCTATATAGCATACATATATATATATATACATATATATATATATACACATCTGTCTCTATACATATATATATATATATGTATAAAGCAGGGTATCTACCACGTATGCCCCTGGGGTCGTTTTTTGGGGGGAGGCCGAGACCGCCGAGACCAACGGCTGAGGTACAATCTGACGCACGTGGTGCCGCCCGAGGGCCGGGCCATGTTCTCGCACTTCTCGACCGACAGGTTCCACTCGCAGGACATGCCCCTTGCATGGAGCCTGGACCTTCGGCCTTCGGGACGGACCCCGTCAATTGAAAAGGAAAAGGGCCACCTGCACGGCCCGGAAAGTCAGGGTTTTTTGGTCCATGTGAAGTGATGGGAGAGTACTTGTTTTTTGTTGTTCTCGCATTTGTCACTGACCTTTGTCAGTTTTTGTTGGGGAGGCTGGTTGGATGGGTGGCAGGCTTGGTGCGGTTTCCTCGCGGCAAGCAAGAGGGGCCCTTCCGGTTGGCCACCCTGGAAGATGCGCGCCTTCGTGTCCAGATAGTGGAAAGTTTGGGGTGCTGTCAGTTTTTGGCTTAAGAGGCAGCTTGACCTCCTTACAACAGCTCTGCTCGCCTCACTTGCAAGGGCGTTTTTGTTGCTAGATAGGCCGCGGCCCAGAGTTGGATGTTGGGAACGGTTGCACAAATCCTTTTTGACCCTTCGACCTCTCACTTGTGCCTCCGAATTCCTGTTCAGGCCATCGGCATGGCCAGTATCCACTGACAGGTTTGATTTACCCTCGAACCACTACCGAGACCCAAAAGTTCATGGGGAAACACAGGCCACGTTGTATTGCGGGTATACAGTCGATATATGCCCCAGGTTTATGATTGTTTCCCTTCGTTGCAGCTGTGCCATCGATTTCCATCCGCTTGGATGGGGCAAAATCTAAAGTCCCTTCAAAGCAGAACCCGGATCGCCAACCAAAGGGAAACCACCCTTTGCAGGTTTCCCTCCAATTCGTGGTTTGGACTGGTGGTTTGGAGGTTAGGTAGTTTCCCATTAGCCAGAAGTTCAATCCAGATCCAAACCAATCCACCTAACCAAGGGTTCTCTGACTTTGGAGGGTCCCTCAAAAGACAACCACTAGTTTATCAGGCCCCCCTTTGGTGTTTTCGCTTGTCCTTCCCGTACCGGGTAAACCCTCACCACCACACCGGGCTCCAAACCACCAAAAAGACCAGCAAAACGATCGACGTCAGGGGGGCCATCCTGGAACTCCAGTGACCCCATGCAAAAAACAGCTGCCGATTTGCAGGGACGAGTTCGTGACCTCCTCAATCATGGATGGCGTGCGAAGCGGCACCATCTACGCGCCATCTTGGGCGGACCCCGCCTGAGTTGGGACGTCTTCCCGGGTGCTGGTCAGTTTGGGGCCTTCCGAGCCACGCCCGAACTATCCTGCGTTCCCAGTTTCTGTCTTGTTTTTTAAAACTATTTTCTTTATTTGGAGGGGGGGGATGCTTCATGATGCTTCCCTTAAGCCAGTATTTAGATGGTAATGGATGTCACTTGCATGGACCCAGGGCTGCGTTTGTGCGCATTTGTGTGTCTTGGCTGGCCATGCCATTGTACCGTACTTGCCCATTCCGGACTGACCGCTGGCTCATATGCGTGTTGTTTGTTTGTGGTGTTTGCGCGTTGCGTTTTAGTGACGTGATCGTTCAGCCATGTCCATCTGAGCCATGGACAAGAGCCACCTCTACTTGGGGTAGCAGGGATGGGTGGTATAAGCGGTATAAGGATCCTTCAGAATATGCACAACGATTCCTAAGGGAGCCATGACCATTGGCCACATACGCAGATTTGACGAGCCCCACGGTCCAGTGACGACTCTGAAGCAAAGTGCTGGGCTTGGGATCCATCAACCTGGCCTGAGCAATCCCAGCGCACTTCTTGACTTCATACACCATACTGTGGATGGAAAAGCGACATCCATTTCGCACCACGTGGGAAACCATGGGAAACCATTGTTCATGGGTATTTACAGGGGATTCATCATTCCGGGGTTTCTTAGGTGGTGCGAAATGGGTTTCGTCCATCCACAGCATCGCCTCATTTGCGCAACCTGTACAGGCACGGGATGAGATGCTTCCATGCCATGCTTGATTGACCAATTGGACGACTGAGGCCACTCAAAACCCGCCCATGAAACGTGAAATGTGGTTCATTCAGGCATTGTTTGATTTGCAAGGGCGGGCCCGTGTGGTCAGGTTGCCAATTCTTTAGCATGCTTTCTGAGTGGGGCCTGCAAATCCTCCGGGGACCCGTGAGGTCCCAAATCCCCACGCCGGCTCAGATCGGAAGCAAGTTGAAGGTGATGGTTGCGCTGCTGCGAGCAGTGAAGAAGTACAACACGCTGCACAAGGATTCTTTCAGATTTAAGTAAGGGAGTGTCCACGGCGCAAAGTGCCCAAAAGTGTCATTCACACTTGGTTTGGGATGATTGTCAACATGATGTTGTGCGTTGGCTTCTTTGGGAGAGCTGCATGGCCGGCACCAGAGGAAGCACAACTTATATGCTTGGGCTGCCGTTCCCCTCCCGAATTTCAGCTGACACCTACACCTACCACCCATTCTGTAGAACCCATTTGTTCGAAGGTCACATAGGGTCAGCCAACGCAATCTTAGCTGTTGCTTGCCTTTGGCGTTCGATGAGCGGGTGTAAATGAATGGGTCATAATTTGGGGCATCTCGTCTTTTTGTTTGGGTTCGTCTATGTTTTGCTTGGACAACCATGCCCGCAAACACACCGACCTCACCCAGACACGCGCAAGCAGATATCCCCGCACCAACCAACCTCCAACCAATTCACCAGCCCACCGGCCCACTAACCAACGAGTCAGATATGTACCTCGACCCAGCGCCAAATCAGGAGATCTTCGGCGAAGTGGAGTTCTCTATGCCTCACAGGCTGAGCAGAGAGACGCTGCAAAGGCGCCATGAGCTGCATAGCCGAGAGAGTTACCACCTTTTGGCACGAGAGGGTGTGTATATGTGCATGAACCCCTGACTGCGTAGCAGAAGAGTTCCCGTTGTAGGAAGGGGGGGCCGGGGGTCAGTGTGTGATCGCCGGACGCGTCGCCACGTCCGCAAGCAGCCGCGGCGTCGCAAGCGTTCACAAGTGGCACGCACGTTGCGCCTGCGCGGGCGTGAATTGTAGCTTTTGCGACGTTGCATGTCGTTCTGCTGTGCAGGCGCAGTGTTTTGGAAGGTTGCACGTTTGTCTCGCCGTGCCATTGTGATGTGCATTTCAGGATAGTTCAGCAGTTGTTGTTTGAGGCGTTTGGCTGGGCAGGCGTGCGCACGCGTTCGTGCAAGCATGAATGTCGTTGGCCCAGGGGGGTGGCTAGATGGATAGAAAGAAGGACAGATAGACAAATGGGAGGGCAGATTGCGCGAAAGACAGGCGCAGAATAGACAGGAGATAGTTTTGCCGATGTACAGATCGACGGATAGATAGAACAGTGCAACACGTGGACAAGCCGATAGACAGTCAGCAAGACACGTAGATAGCGCCGGCAGGCAGGGGCATAGATAGACTGACCGGTGGAAGACGGAAAGGTGAGGTTCGGTGAGATGAGCCGAGCTTAGATTGCGTGAGAGAGTGATGAGTAAGATGATGGGTAGGCTGACAGGCGTTGCCAGACAAGCAGTTATAGATAGAACGACGGACTAACAGACAGACTGGAAGAAGGAAAGAAAGAGAGAAAGAAGGGAACATATAAAAGGAAGGGACGGGGAGGGAAGCAAGAAAGGAAGACAGAAAGAGAAAGAGCGAGAGAGAGAGAGAGAGAAAGAAAAGAAGGGCAAAAAAGAAGAACGGAAGAAAGAAAGAAAGAAATAAACAAATAAAGAGAGAAATAGTAGAAGAAACATAATTAAGGAAAGAACAGAAACCCAGAACTTCCTCGGCCATTAAATAAATGTCCTTGGGACAACGGACATTTTTTGCTCGAGAAGGGACATTTTTTGCATCTACTATGGAGGCTCAATTTCTTCGAGTGCTCTCATCACGGCACATTGACGATAGACAAACCATAGACATACCGTAGACATATCATAGACATACCACAGGCAAACCATTCGGGAAAACCATAGGCAAGCAAATAACCGCTACGAAAAGTACGGTGTAAGTCAGGGGTACTTGATTCCGCAGAAGGGGAAACACATTGCAACATCATGATATTCACATCAGGTCGAGTCGTAAAGCCGAGATTTGTTGAGCTCGTTGCTCGTTGCTTGTGACCGAAAGGGACCGTAGACAACAACCCGTAGAAAGTACATTTTCTGCCGTAGAAAGTACATTTTCTGCCGTAGAAAGTACATTTTCTGCCGTAGAACGGCCATTTCTTGCCGTAGAAAAGACATTTTCTGCACATCCCGTTTTTGCACCATTTTGGTGTTAATTCGCGGCACGTGACTTCACACAGGACTTTGTAGCTCTTTTCTGGCTTGGCAATTGCCAATATGCATGCATGGATCGATGGATGTATGCTGGACCAGTATATGCAGAAATCAAACAAACAGTTCCCGAGCCGTGCCCCATGGCTGACGTTGGCAAGTTTCTGCAGAAGGCAGTGCGAAGCGCACGAAGCACTCTCAAGCTCGGCAAAATGGGACTGTGCAGCCCCCTCCAGCTACTTTTAAGGGCGATTTTTGTGAACATCATGATCCAACCAAATTTAAGCAAAAAATAGCCTTTTCCCAGAAAATGTACTTTGCCACCTCGGCCATTTATTTAATGTCCTTTGGAAGTCTAGGGGAAAGAAATAAATAGCAAGCGTAAAACACGAAAGAGCATAATTCAAGACAGTAAGGAAACACTGGGGAATAAATATAGAAATCAAAGACATCGCGTACTCAGCGGAGGAGCTTGCTTTGGTGTGTGCTTGCTTTCTTTCTAGCTGTGCTTCTTTCCATCGTTCCTTCGTTTTTTTCCTTGCTCTCCGCCCTTCCTTCCTTCCTTCCTCCCTCTCTTCTTTCAAGCCCACCGAATGCTGTTGGTCACACGGGCAAACCAGAATGGGCTGGTGGCTTCGTGCAAAAGAGTGCCAACCATAGAATCCTGGAAGTCGACCGAAGAAAACATCACGCCCAGAGAAGCTGTACTGTCTGCCCTGGCTGACATCTTGCAAGCTCCTAGGCACCACCCGCAGTGCCAAAGACATTAGCGCACACTTCCAGCAAGCAATGCGGAGCCCCAACGAAGGTTTGGCTGCGGGCGTACGGCGAGCTCCGGTCTTCCTTGCTTTTCCGGATGGTTTGGTGTTTATTTGGTCACATTCTGAGGCTGGACCAATCTATGGTTAAGGGTGTGATTTGCGATTCTGCTCACGCCGATGCGGTGGCTCATGGCTGGCATTATGCAAGAACTGGGCCACATAATTCTGGAGTTGGGTTGCGCTGCGTTGGATGGCAGCACGCTGGGATTTCCAGCGATGTTGCCAGTGACCGCTCTTTCTGGCTCGCTGCAACCACAGCATTGCAACGCAATACTGATTAGTCATGATGTCATGGCTTTTGACGTGAGATGCGCGCAGGGAAGCTTTCTTCCTCACACCTTTGGAAACCCAGCTGTGGCGACTTCAGTGGCTGCATCGCAGCAAGGAGTGGTTGCAAGTCAAATGCACGGCTGGTGTCTCTCTTCTGGCTGTGCCATGATATTAGAGTCGTTGTAGAAGGCAAGAAGGAGAGAAACAAAGAAAAGAGGAAAGGAAGGGAAGCTAGGGAGCGCAGCAGGAAGATAGATCAGATAGAAAGCTGCAGAGACTGATAAGTAGAACGGCTGGTAAATGCATAGAGGAGAGAGCGAGGGCGGAGAGAGAGAGAGAGAGACCGACGCATAGGCCCAAAGATAGCATATGGACAAATGGTTAGGAGATACCTACACCTTCCCAGCTCAAAGGTGGAGAAATAGATGCGCAGATAGGTGCTCGAACATCGGTAAGTAGGAAAGGTAAATGGGTAGGCAGAGATACACATGCACAGACAGACATGCATTAGGGTTTGTGGTTTCTACCATATATGTACGTCTTTCAAGTTTGTTGTTGTGTGTGTGTGTGCTGTTTGTGTTTCTGTTTGTTTGTTTGCTTGCTTGGCTGCTTGGTCGTTCGCATGTTTGTTTAGCCAAGTTGTGTTCTTTCTTTGGTTTGTTTGCTGTGTTGATGGTTTGCTTTTGATTTGGTTGGTTTGGGGGGCTGGGTTGATTCGGTTTGGCTTGGTTTCGGTAGGTTTGTTTTCGTTTGTTTGCTTGCTTGGTTTTTGGTTGGCAGTGTTTTGTTCCGTTGCTGGCTCTCTGGCTGGCTTGCTGGGTGTTTGTACGTGTCTGGAATGATGGGTGGATGGATGGATGGATAGATGGCTTGGATTGGTGGGTGCGCACCCTTGCGAAGTGGCGGGGACCCCTTTCAAACCATCCAAACGGGCTCTGGTTTTGCGACTGGCCGTGTCTGACCATGTGGCATTCCAATCCAAGCTGCTCCAGTTCAGTCGGATCATTCACGGTTGGCATGGCGTTGAATCTCATTGAATCGGGCACCACGCAAAGCGGTTGGACATGAAACCCCACCTAAATGGTGTCCGCCATGCAGTCCCCAGTTGAAATCCACATCCACGTGTAGGGATTGCATGATCACGGTGCAAAGTTTGCGTCACCGAGATCTCCCCACCAAGAAATGGGGTAGCCTCAGGGCAAGCACCTTTCTTAAGCAAAATTTAGTTGATGCTAGTCTCTAGGAAGCAGGTTGGAAACGGTTTCTGCGGATTTCCCCTGGTCTTCCCCTGTTGGTTCTTTTTAGTGCTTGTTAAGTACTCTTTTAATATCCTACAGGGGTGGATCCCAGAAACATCCACATCCAAACCGTTTTCTAGATAGTATTTTTCGAAGCCCTTGTTTATGGTTGGTGACGTTGACTGATTCATTTCACTTCACTTGTGTTGCATGATTGGTGAATGCGACAACGCACCTCGTTGTAGCTTAGATACGGCCAGGATCAACATGACCTTCTTGGAATTCCTGCAATCCAACGACCTGTACGCCTTGAGCGGCTTCTTGATGTTTGCGCATGCCGCCCAAGGCTGCTTTGAGCAAAGTTGGTGGTCTTGGACTCTGGAAAAGCTGTGTGGCTAGGTTGTTTGCACAAGCTGCTCAGCGCACTTGGCTTCTACGGAAATTATGTACAGGATGCAAACATGTGCCGTGGCCAGGCCAACAAACCCGTGAAGCGCACGTTTAGAGACAAGTTGCAGTATGCTTCGCCATAGGTCAAAGCCCAGCACCCCAAATTCGTTGCCGGTGATTGTCCGTTACGACACGAAAATAATTAAGTGGTTTCCTTTCCTGGGCGGCCTCAGCCAAGATAAGACCATATTTCATGGATCACTGCCCTTTAGATCTGCATGGACTCCATATTTTGGTTGCCCCAAAACTGGATTGCAGGTTTCACGTCCATTTGCCTATCCATTACCTACATTTGGGAATGAGAAGTGCTTGAGTAAGCTTGGGATGCAGCATCGCCCTCGAATGTGCAAGTTGCGCAAAAAAAAAACAAAACAAAACACTTCCCGTGTGGATCAACTGCACTTGGGGTTCCCTGTCCACATGAGAAATGGCCCTTTCGTGCTATTCTCCTTTGTTTTTCTGTGTTTTTTCCCCGGGTGGTTTCTCTTTTTTTTGGGCGGGGCTGGGTTCCAGGGTTTCCTCCATCTCCCTGACCAATGAGTCAGGCTACGGCTATGTGACCACCATCCCAGCCTTCTACGGGCTTTGGTGGATCACCCCGGAGCTTTTGAACGGCTACATGCAGATGAGCTTCCGGGAGGAGCGCGCAGTGAGAAGTTTTTTCCGTCCGTGGGCGAATTTCCCAAGCAGAAGCGGGTCCTAAAAGGGACCTGGTCGCCATTTTGGAACATGAACCAACTGATCCTTTGTGTCTTTGTATCCAGGGTGGTGTTGCCTGTTATCGTTCAGAAAACTTGCGACGGGGGCCAGTGCTAGTATCCGCGTTCGTGCCTCTTTTGGTGCAAGCCGACCTGCAATTGTTAGACAGCCTATGGTTGCTCGTCTGCTGCTTGCCAGCTCAGCTTGCTGCCTGCCGCTGCCCACAGACAGACTCTGCTCCCCGCAGCCTGTGTCTCTTCCCCGATGCCCCGCCACCAAAGAGCAACGACCTCTTGAGGTGCCAGCGCCCGAGTTGGGATCCAGCCTCAGAAAGCGAATCCGACGACCCGGAGGTTCCAGCTGACTTGCCCAGCCAGCGACGCGCTGTGCACATTGCAGATTCCTACTGCGCGGGGACGCACGCTCTGAGGTTTGTGCTCGTATGTCGTGCAGTCGCCAAAACGACAATTATGTCGAATCGGCGTCGGCCCTGGAAGATGGAAGACGCTACTGTTGCCAGCGCTGCATGCACTCCAGCCTGCAATCAGATTGATTTCGGCGGCAAAGAGTGCCCCTTTATCTTATATGTTGCAACTTGTCTTATGTGTCGGCCGCCGTTTTTCGTTCTGCAGGAGATATGGTGTCTTCTTTCATCCTTCCTTCCCGTGTGTTTGCTGCTTGCGCCAGCGGCATCGGTGATTTCTGCGAGCCCTTTGATTGCCCCACTCCACATTCATAGCTGTCATTTGCATGCGGAGATTGTATGAGTGAGACCAGAGCGATCCCACGCGCAGACCGCAGTGCTCATTCTTCTTTTGGCAAGTTTGAGCAGTAACCAGGAACAGACGAGCAGAGGGAAACAATACCTATACCATCAGGAGTCCCCTGATTTGCCTTTGACAGAAGAACCAAGGGGAGGGCAGGGCTGTTTGTCTTCCCTTTTCGGGTTCGTGGCGGAATTGGTGACCCCGCAAAATTCGTGGTTCTCCATGTGCCTTCCCTCAAAAACGCACCTTTTTCGGCAGGAGTTGGAGAAATTCTACGACCCCAAGAGCGAGTTCTTCCAGCAAATTCGGGGCACCTGGGTGCGTGCCGTAGTGACCGCCATCGTCGGAGGCGCCGCCGATGTGGTGAAGAGGACCACCACCATGCTGCCCGAAGGACGAGAGAGACTGGCAGACTCTAAGCACCTTTGGGTCCCTTTTCTAGTGGTTTCCCTATAGAGATTATGGATTAGGATTGAGGACCCTGTATTTTCAATCGTTCTCGTTTCTTGAGCTTAGCATGTAGCTGTTGGGGTTTGGCGCTAAATCGAAAGAGGCTTTTTGGTTGCCAGTCCACTCAGGAAGTGAGTTTGCTGACGGGAATCGGAAGGGCCGTTGCGGAGCTGGGGATATCCAAAGTTGTTCTTTTGAGAGGGAGAGAAGGAGTTACCAGGAGTTCCGTGAGGGCATGGCCACCAAAGATAAGCTTTGTCTCTCGAAGATGTGGTGTTCCTTGCGAGTCCCTGGCAAACAGGCACCGCTGATAAATGACACCGTTGCCAGTCATGTACATTTCCATTGAAAAAATAAATCCACCAGGGGCAGGTGAAAAACAACGGACACACGCCTGGCGCATTTTTGTTTAAGCGACTGCGCGCCAACCAGCTTACAGGTTCAGATGTAAAGCCAGAATGCAGTTGTGCCAGGATACCAAAAGATTTGGACCACCATTGCGGAGAAGGACGGCTTGGATGTCCGCTATGGGGTCGAGATTTTGGACCAGGGCATCGACCGGCAGCTGGATGATCCCTCTGCGCCTGTAAGAATCAAGTACCGCCAGAAGGGCAAGAACGAGGTGATCGAAGAGGAGTACGACTTTCTGATTTACAGCGCCCCTCATGCGCATGCCAAGAACTTTGTGAAGGATGTGGCCATTCAAGAAGAAAGCATTTTCTCAAGCCTGAAAAGTTTCGTCCTGGCTACCACGCTGTATTCAAGTGAGCCAGTTCTGGACTACACTGACTCAGCGAGGCGACCGATCATGTACGAAGCAGACAAGATGTCTGGGCCAAGTCACGATGGTTCCTGGTACGCTGACCGCTGGGATGACTTGATTTTCGGGCAGCCGATCACTGGCCGTCAGACGCGGGTGGGGTATCAATTCTATGAGAAACTTGGTCCGCAGCCGGCCGATTTTTCCCATGGGTTTCTTTTGGTCCGGCCCTTCTTTTGGGGCTTGACGCCGCGCGAAAAAACAACATGCCCGATGGTTGCTCACTTGGCTGGGTTTCCTCGGGTCGCTTGACGTGTGCTTTGTCGCTTGACGCGTGCGCGGAGCGTGCTGAGGAACTATTGCCAGGGCGGAGATATGATGTGCAACAGCGACCGCACGCCCAACGAGGGCGGCGCCATGGAGTCCTCGGAGCGGGCGCTGCGGCAGTTCAGGGGCGAGTTGGAGCGGCAAAATGTGAGCGGCGTGAACACCTTGCGCCGCTTCGGTGCAGTTTGCCAGGGATGTTTGGACTTTAACTTTTTGCCAACTAGTGGGTTTTCCGTATTAAACCACTAAAAGTTAACTTTTAGCAGGGGAGCAGAAAGCAACTGAGGTCAGTACCCCTGGCCGTACTTCCATCACTTCCCACAGGAAGCAGTTCAAGAAGGCGGGCGATGGTGCATTTTGAAATTTTGCTTGGATGTTAGGACTTTCACATTTTGCCAACTAATGGGTTCTCCATTAAACTGCTAGAAGTTAAACTTTTTTAGCAGTGGAGCAGAAAGCACCCGAGGGAAGAACCTGAGCAAATTGGGGGAAGTAAGCGAAAAGTTGGTGCTGGCCACTCCTCAGGTTTTCGCCACAACCCCCCGCGCCCCCCCCCCCCCTCCCTTTGTTTGGGGTAAACTCGCATGTTGAAGTTTCCAAGCGCCATTCCCGGGCAAACAGGCCAGTTCTTCCTCCCTGCGAGATAGCTCTTGCGGCGGTTGAGTCACAGTCAGAATTCAGGTAGGTGAAGCTTAGTCAGGGATCGATATTTTTTTGCCATGGCCGCCTTCGCCGTTTTCAGTTCCCTGGCTTTGGGCTTGGACCATTCTACCCTTGACTGCTATTGGGCAACGGATTTTTAGACTTGAACTTTTTGAAAAGACTAACCCCCCAAAAAGGTGAACCACTTTTTGCAGGGGGGTCGTTACCGCACCCAGGCAAGGTGTGGGACCTTTTGGAGATGCAAGGCCAGCGCAAGACTTGGTGGATCGGAGCCAGTGCCTGCTTCGAGTCCGTGCACGACGTGACCAATTACAACCTGATGATCTTGCGACGCTCGGCGAAGAAGCCCAGGTCCCCAAAGAAGTGGCTGTGGGTCAAAAATATGCACCCAGGAGCCCAAGTCCCCAAACAAATTTCGGCTGGTCAAAAATATATGTACCCGGATTCCGACGGCGCGGGAGAGAGAATGGATCCCTGGCAAATGGACACTTGGACTACCACCTGCGGTGCCCTGATGGTTTAGAGTTGACCCACGCCCAAGTGAGGGCCTTTGACCCCCAAAGACCAACCACGAAATGAGGCTCCCGCCCGGTCCAGGGGACTGGTGGATTCCAAGTTCCGGAGGGTGTGGTGTTGGGTCCCATGGATTTCACCACAGCTTGCCAGCCTCATTCCTCCAGCTAGAGTCCCCCCTAAATGTGGAACCTTTTTCCAGGAAAAAGAAAACAACACCATCTTTGACTTTGATCACCAGAAACCGTCAGAAAATCCTGACCTTAGGCTCTCGCTGGGCCAAGGGAAAAAAGAGACCGACGTTCCTTCCTTCGCCCCATGGCAGGCAAATACATGGGCGCCAAGATTATTCAGGGCATCGCTATGGGCTGAGAGGCTGAGATCGTTCCCATGCGGCGCAATCGTTTTAACTTGGAGCAAAACAGAAAGCGGCCAGCGAAGCATGGCGAAGCGAGGGGAAAATGTTCTTGGCCAATCCAATCTTGAGCTGCAACTGAGTTGGCCTTCCCCCCCCCCCCCTGAGCATTCCTTCTCAGCATGTTTAGGGTTGGTCACGGCTGGTCACTGCTGGCCAGATGATTGTTGACTTTCAGAGGAGTCGCTGAAGGTGTGTCCCTTGAAACAAATCAGCCACTTGCATTGTCATATGCACTTGCATATTACAATGCAAGACGCTCATTCCTATGTCTCATATTTGGAGCCTTGTCACACTTGATGAACTTGGAGGCTTGAGTTCCTATCAATGATATTCCTTTGAAACATCATTGTCTTGCAAGCGGGGGCAATGTTTTTCCGTCTTGTATGGGGGCGGGGGTGGGCCCTTTAAGGTAGGTGCTCATGAGCAACTAGGTGACTGAATGTCTCCAACCACTGTTTCGTGTGAATATGCCTTGTCCAGTCTTGCCCAACTCTGCCGGTTTCCTCAATCCATGTGTCAGAGTACCTGCGGATCTACTGCGCTGCAGAAACATTGATCACACACCTGTCGGGGGTCTTCCCAGAAAAGCCGAGATCGACATGAGCTTGGATCAAACACGTCTATACTAGAGTCTATACTGATATATGTTTAATTTGGGAGGGGCAGCCCGGGAGGGGGGGGGGCACTAGGACTTACCAAGATTTCAAGCCAGGGGGCGAAAGAACTCACAGAGTTTCCCCATGTCCACCATGGCTCACATTTGTTTTGAGCCACGGCGCCAGGAGCCCTTACCTCGAAGGCTGGGCCAGCTTCCGGGCAATTTTGTGTCCGAGGGGTGTTCTAGATTTACGCCTTAGCTTCATGGTTCTTGGGACACATTTTACATGTTTGCTTGTGGTTTAGTGGTTGGAATCCAAATCCACTTAACTGCTGTCAAGTATGTTTTTTTTGCTCCCCTTTCAACGTCAACCAAGTTGCTTGGCCATCTTGAAAGTGGATGTGTTTGGAAATGGCTAGGTGCCCTTTGACCGTTTCTTTTTTGGGTTGGGAGGGTCCCCTACTAAAGTAGAGAGCAGAAAAACAAGTTGGTACCCTTATTCTAACCTCTCTACTGGAGGACCTAGATGGTGGTGATTGAAGATGACAGGTTCTGCCCAGTGGTTGTTTTGGATTGGCCAAATGCTGGGAAAACGCAGTCGATGTCCGTCCAAGGCTTGAGATCTGGGATTTGACGTGGGCTGTTCGGGTTGTCCAGCGAAACTTTGGGGAGTGATACAGGAGTGGACCCATGGGGAAAGAAAAACGCTGGTGGGCTCCGCACACCAAGAGGTTCAAAAAGGCGATCAGTTTTTCATTTCCAGATTCGAACTGGGCAAGTGAGTGAATCCAGGTCTCCCAGTAGTGCCCTTTTACCCTTTTTTGGTCGGGAGGATCTTTACTAAAATAGACTACAGAAAAGGTTGGTACCCTTATTCTAACCTTTTCACTGGAGGACCTGGGAATGTTTATCTTTCTAACTTCCTTTGATCTCGGCGTGGCCCAGAGCCGTGGACGTTGAACCTTGTCACCAGGGTGAAAGACATGCAATCCGCAGATATCCGAGGGCAGTCCTTTACGAGGATCGCATGCGATCCGGTGGACCTCGTTTTGTGGATTGGTCAAACCTGGGATTCAAGCCAAGACGGCGGTTGCGTAATTATGTTCGACAGGCTTTCTTGGTATCAATTCCCGGACCTACAAACATCCCAACCATGTGTACTATTCACAGGGGTCCTTTTATAGTTCCTTTTTTTGCGGGGATTAAACAGCAGCATTGGGGCCAACCGAAAGTGAGTCTTCTTTTGGAGCGATGTTTGACCCTGCTTTCGATTTTCGCGCTCTCTCGTCACACCTTTCTATGGCTTGCAGCTTAGCTTCTTTCGCGAGCCCCGTGCCGCTGGGAACAGCCTTAGCCATGATCTTCAGGCTCCTACCCCTTCTGCTTTTGTCTGCCGCGGACGAATGGGAGCCCCTCAGAGGCGAGGGAACTGTGGAACAAGCGGGGATTCGATTCAGGCGCTGGACATCGAGAAATCTCTTTGTTGGCTTGCTCATTGGCTAGCAAAAGGGGTGTGACTGGTTGTCCGTGATGTTCATGTGCTTTTCGGAGTACTTCCAAGGGTACTCGTGAGCTAGTTCCATTCCCTTGCTGCTTGATGTGTTGCCATACTCCTTGCCAGGGATCATGCAATTGTAAATCGCAAAGCCAAAGTCCAAAAGGAATGAACGACTGAAACTCGCGCAGATTGAATGACACAGAGCTCAAGGGGAGCTTTGCAAGGACCTGCGAATACTCCCAAATACCTAGGCTGTTTTGGCTAAACAGGGACGACCCTCTGAATGTCAGCCGCAAAATCCAGGCAATTCTCAAATTTGTCCATGAAGACTAAGGTAGACTATTGCTTATGAGTGGGTTTGTGTGTTTTGGAGATCTCCCTTTTGGAGTGGTTTCAAAGGGAAACCAAACGGAGATCGATTCCTGTGAGACAAACTTGGGGTGATGACTTGAGGTGCTCGGCGGGACCGTATGTCTTGCTGGTTAGATCGGTGGGTTGAAAATGACCCCAAACTGAACCAGCCAATGGGTATCCTAGGGCATCCCAGCAGGTTCTGTCAAAACGTCCGGATGGTTCATGGGCACCCAAATTACTCATCTCCTCTTGGGAAACCAGTAAGCTGTACCATGGCTTGTATATGGGCGTGTTGTGAATCGGTTTAAAAGGATACTCAAGGGGAAACTGCCAATTTGGATGATATGTCCGGAGCTGGACTGGCCTCATTGTTTTACCATGATCAAAGTCACCCCCTAAGTGGTGGGTTAAAGGGAAACAACCGCTTGTTCTGACTTTGATAGCCCCCAGAAACAGTCAAAATAATGACCCCAGCTTGAAGGGTTTTGGTATCTATGTACATACTCCCTGGGTTGAGCCTTTGAGGCCCCAAACACACCATATATAACTTGAGCCATCCGGTCCCTTAGCTTTTTTAGCCTTGTAGTGTTTAGTGGTAGTTTCCATTTACCCGCTAAAAGTTAAACTTTTAGCGGGGGATCGGAAAACGGGCAGCCCAGATAAGTGAAGCGTCATTTACTTAGACCAAGGGCCGACCTCCTGAGGGCGTTTTCCCATCCGCCGGCTTTGTTTGAATCAGTATTTCAAGGGCAACTCCCTTAGTTGGTGGTTTGGATCTGTGGCTACTAGTAGTTGGTTTGGAGTTCCGGCTCGAAGCCCGGCTTTTGTGGAGGTTGGGGAAACCCCTCCAAACCAAAAGCGGAAGCTGACAGTGATGGAAATTCTGTGGATTCACCAAATCCATTTCTCACCACCTAAGAACCCTGGTTCCTGATGATCCCGCCAAAATTCCAAACCTGAAAGTTTCATTCACCGTGGATCTCGCGTTTCAAATGTTCACCACGGGAGGCATCCTGCAGCTCTACTTCCCCATCCGCGACATGGCCTTCACGGCGGGCACGGCACAGGGTCGGCGCTTCACCTTCGAGAAGGGAAAGACCAAGACCTCCAGCCCTTTGCCCATGGCATCTTCCAGCGGCTCGAGCCGAAGGGCGAAGTTTTCAATAATTGGAACGTAGGGGGGGGGGGTTCTGAAAAGCCCATGGTACGCTTTCAACCAGGCTTGAACATCCAAGTCATTTGCAGGTACTTTTGAGGATGCCGTTTGCATTTACCCAGCGAAACCCATGCCCCAGCTGGGTTACGCTGGTTTGGTAACTAAACAAGTGGTGAAATTCCAGATCCGTGTTTGGAAGGCCAGAGAAAAAGGATGTTTAAACATGAAGCTGGCCCGGCTACCAGCCAAGCAACCCAACCAACCCAACCCACCCACCCGCCCAACCAACCAACCAAGCAGCCAACCAACCAACCAACCAACCAACCAACCAACCAACCAACCAACCAACCAACCAACCAACCAACCAACCCACCAACCAAGTTTTCAATGATGCTCAGCATTGAATGAGGGAATGACCCCTTTTGAACCATCCAATTGGTGGTTGTTCAGGGACCGAAGCCTGGGTTTGCTCCAATACTCATTCGCCGCAATCGTAGGCAAGTTCCCCGTCGCCATCGCCATCGCGGGCGTGGTTTCAGATGGCCATCTCAGCTTCGACACCTTTGCGCATGAGGCGGGGCTTTCGTTTCGCCTACCCTCCCATGGCACTGACGGGAAGTAGCGGCGGCGCAAGAAAATGTACCAACATGTCACCGTGGTCAATGGAACCAACGACCAAAACGGCGGTTTGCCCTAGCTCCTCAATTTTGAGCCACTCTTAAATGGCTGTGGCCATTTGTCCAACATACCAAGGACCTGTGATTTTTGACTCGGGAGACTGGTTGAGATGAACTCCAACCAGCATTCTGTAGATGAAGCTGGGCTTCCTATAGCTCTGAAGGAGCACCCGACGAGAGCAAGAGCAATACGAGAGACTTCCCTCCGTCAGTCTCAACTTTTGGGCCTGTAGGTCGTCACATAGTTCGCAGGTCCCCCAAGCTGCCCCAGCTCTCACCCCGCTCATGAGGGGTAAAACCAGCTCACTATGATGAAACAAGGTCTTGGACGTATTGTATGCGTAGGTCCCCCGGCGATTGGTGCCCTTTGACCGTTTCTTTTTTGGTGGAGGGTTCTCCTACTGAAATAGACGATTCAGAAAAAAAAAAGTGGGTACCAACTTTTTCTACCCTCTCTACTGGAGAGGTCCCTCAACATAGTTCTTTTACTTGACCCGTCCTGGCGGATTTGGCGGAAAGCCCTGCAGAGTCTGCTTATAGCTGCTATAGCTAGCACTCAAAAGCAGGGTAACGGCGCCTGCATACCGCCAGCGCTGTTGACAGGTCTTTCAAGGGTTTCTGAACGTCTCTTCAAAGCAAATCCCACACAATTAGACAACGTGTGTGCGCCGCATGTTTGAACGCCGCCAACCAGGGCAGAGCCCCCTCCAAACGCAACTGGATACCCACGGCAGGTTTTTCCGTGGTGGAGCTCCAGCAACTCGGACAGTCGCAGCCGAGTGACGTTGCGGCACCTTCTGTCCTTTACCAGCGGCCGCTTGGAGAACAGAAAACCGCGGGCATTTGGTGAATTCGGGCCTTCCCCCTCACCCTTAAAAAGACAGGCAAAAAACAAACAGGCAACAAACAAACAAACACCCATTCTCAGAGGACACTGTATATACCGTTATATACCCCCCTCCACCCGCCCCGGAAAAAGCAATCAGAGGAAGCTTTGTAGCTCTGGGTAAATTGAAGGAAAGGTTACACAACGCTGTACCAGTGGTTGGGATCGTGGGTGTGTCTCATATCTCTTTGTTCTGCCCTTGTCAGATTGACCCAGTCACCTCCAGCTTGTGAGTGGCTGGAGGGTTGGAGGTTTCTACTGGCCGGACGCCTCCGGCTTTGTGCCCTGCTTGGGGGCCAATGCCTCTCAGTACAGCCCGGAGGCCTGTGCCAAAGAGCACCTCGGCCGCATTTTGCGGTCAGGGCATGTGCGAGGCGTTGACCCTGAGGGATCATTGAAGCAATCCAAAAGAACTCGAATTGAAATGATGAACCCTTCAGTGTGACAGACGTGGGGCGAAGAGGCTTGACATAGAGTAAAGGTTTCACCAGTTCATGAAGCCTGGATGCAAGTCCCTTGAAGGGTCACGTGGTCTGGTGCTGTGTTTTGCTTCTGCTTGATTTGTGGCCAGGGGCCCTTAACGAGTGGTTAAATCAGGCATGTGCTCGACCCTTTCAGCTAGGCGCGGGTCCCAATGAGCTCCAAACTGTTTTCCAACCGAGCATCGCATTTATGGCGTTTGACTTTGAAACTTGGCCTTGGGTCAACAGGGAGGTCTTTGAAGTATCTCAACGGGATGCCATATTCTGGCAGACCCATGCGTCTATGGCATGTACGTTTGCCTTGATTTGTCAGATGGACACGTGTACATTCTTGGTACTCCACCAATGCATAGCGGCTAATGAACCCTGAATTTATTTGCAAGAGCAGGCCAAATAGGGGAAGAAACTTGAAGGGGTCCATCGCAGCCTACCTTGCAAGTAAAAGTTGGGGTTCGCCCCGCCTGCGGAAAGCTGAGGATCTACCAGCAGGCGCCCTTCGAGTTTGAGCCGGGCAGCACCTGGTCCTACAACTCCTTCCACCTCCAGGCGTCAAGATCAGCCAATCCGCCCAAAGCGAACTGACTGGATCTGACCTTTGTTTTTGTTTGGCAGCCACTGTTTGGTGGCCCCAACAGGTTAAACTTCTGTTTCTGTGTCCTTTGGGCAACTGAGTCAGGGTTGGTTGCACGAAAGGCAATTCGAACCACCAGACCCGCTGGCAATTCCCTCGTTTGAACGGAAGCCCAAAGGAGATTTGATTAAACAATGGCGGGTTCAATGTGTTTAGAGACGGCGGTCCCTTGCCAAGATGGTCAACCCCAGCAGCTGGAAGACCAGTAGACAGCATGTTTAGTCCCGCATCCACCTTGTTCCAGTTGCAAGTTGCGGGGCCGCACAGTGGCAGCCACTTTCTCGGTAGATGGCCACACCACGATTCCTTGGGCTAGAGTTTGGGGCCGGTCGATGCCCTGATATCATGAGCGCCCACGCGGACATACCTGAGCGGTCCGTTCGAGCCTGAGAGACTTACAGTGACAGCCTAAGATTCCCAAGATGACATGTCGACTCGATCGGATCGCCAAAGTGTGTTGTAAATTGGCTTCAAGGCTGGCAGGGTGCGCATGGGCGTGACGCATTTGTATGTGTGTGTGTGTGTGAGGTTGTGCGTGTGTGCGTGTGTCCGTGTGTGCGTGTGTGCGTGCGATGTGTTTTTTGTTGCAGAGAACGTAGCCAAACATAATGAAGTCTATGGGTGGGACTCTTTTCGTTTAAGGGGTTCCCTTCTGGGGTTCTTGCAAAGACCCCTCAATCACGTTTAATAAAGAATGGCGTTCATCTTTGAATTGAAGGGCCCTGGCTGTGAGAATCCCCGAGCCAGTTGATTACTTGCCTCCACTTTGGCTTTGATTTGCGGCCGGCGGGCCCGACGCGCATCTATTTTACTTTTCCCCGAAAATGCGTTTTTGGCGCAATTGCCACGGGTGCGTCGCTATTTAAGAGGTTGGATTGGGACGCGCATCTATTTTGCTTTTCCCCGGCTAGAGGCCCCGAACCTTCAACCCACTGATGCACATCACCAACTAGAGCGAAGCCTTTCCAAGAAAGTGTGTGCTTTGGTGGGAGGTATTCTTAGGGGGTCCGACAAGAGTGTGACACACCCCTTGGTTTGACAGATTTCCCCCCTTCCTTGACTGCTGTTGGGTTGGATCTTGAGACTTTCACTTTTCGGGAAATCAATTCCACTAAACCCCCCAAAAAGTTGAAAACATTTTGCAAGGGGGCCGTTACCGCACCCAAGCTTCTTGCCCTGTTTTCGCGCACGCGCCTCGATGTCTCGCGCGCAGGTGGCTGGTGCCATGGCCGCGTCCGCAGCCAAGATCTCGACGCAGGAGCTGCTGCAGAGGCGAGGCAGGCGTGCGTCCGGCGTCGGGCGTCGAAGCGCCCGTAAAAAGAACTCGGGAACCGGAAGTGGCCGAAAAAAAGTGGCGCGGGGTGCAAATGTGTTTCGAGCGCCCTGATTTCTCCCACTCCCATGGCCACTAGGTATTTGTTTCCTGTGAAATCGGTCAAACAGACGAAAGCACGGATGTCCTGTAGACCGACTGGGATTTTCCAAAGACACGAGACTTGCAGGCGCTCCCCAAATTGGGTTTGGCCGAATGAGCAGCGCCAACTCTCAAGAGAGTTCCTGCAAAGCTTCCGCGCTGGAAGGCTAGCGCAAGACAAACATGGTTGTTGGGAAACATTTTGCATTTTTGCTGATTGTGGTTTAATGGGAAATCCCCACTTAAATGTTTGCTCCCCTTCCAACGTCAAACGAGAGCGTATCATTGCAACGTGCTTCTGAGCTTTTGCGGCGCAGTGTCCACTGTTCAACGTATCAACAAGGCTGCAGGACCTATGTGTAACGCACTGGTCATGCAGATTGTGACAGATTGTGTTGGGTAGCTTTCAAGAGTAGCGGAGACCTTCATCAACAACAACCTGCCTTTCAACGCGGAGTGCTCCCAAGGCAAGCGAAGAATCTGCACCGACACGGAGCAACTGCACAAAAGATACGCGCAGACATGTCAATCGATGTCAATAGCGGCCGGCCACAGATGCATCAGAAGCGTGTTTTGCGCTTCGCGCGCGGTGGAAGCTCTTGAATGACAACTTCTGTGGGAAGACATGTTCATGACAAGTTGCTGTTTTTGATTGGCATGTTGTTTTTCCTGATAGTGGCAACTGGCAGGCATTGTTCCAGGTACGGCCGGCTAGGCGACCGGCTAGAGGATTTGAACCGGTGCCACACCTTGGGTTTGTTTCCAGCAAAGTGGGAGTCAAACCCGACCAGGGGGCATAAAATGTTGCCGGTTTCTATCCTTTGTTTCAACCTGCTTGTTCTGCAGCTGAAGCCGGCGTGACGGTTTTTTAGACGTGAGATGATTCACGCGTTCCCATGGGTATGAATCAGCAGACAGAACCAACAGGAAGGATGCGCTTGCCCTCCCATCCGCGAACATGGAACCGGGCTCCGGGAAGACGGGTTCCATGTGAGGGGAGGGGGTACTCCTTGGCTGGCCTCCACCGGACCAAGAAGCCGTGTGCTTCAAGGAAATATGGGCCAGTCTTTGTTGCAGGTACCGTCTGCGTCGTGTTTTGACTTGAGAGAAAGCAAAAGGGCACCACCAACTTTGGAGAGCTTCCCTATGTTGAGACCAAACCCTTGTATCCAACAAAGTCACTGTTGCGAATGTAAGAGAACAGTCTTCTGTTTAGACACCTTACATGGGTAGCTACATCGTTGCCGGGGAATTCCGCATCTGATTGCTAACTTCGTCCCACAAAGCTAGCCGAGCCTTGGGGAGACCCATCAGTGGCATTCACAATCCGAACGCTTTCCTTTGGTTCTCAGGGAGACAAACGGATCAAATTTTCAGGCCCTCCCACGTGAATGCTCTGATCAAGTGGTCGCAAAACATGAACCTTCAACATCTATGTTTTCCCCGTGTGGCCATGGTAAGGTTTCAACTTGTGGTTTCCCTAAACGGTCCGAATCCCAGTAGAAAGTCCTTCAAGCAAGCTTATGGTTCTATGATGCGACCTTCCTGCTGACCTGACTGTAGAACCTGTGCGCGCCCTTTTGGCTGCGTGTAGCAGAAGGACCAACAGGGCCACTGTCCCTTGTCGTTCCCCGGTTGTGAGCCGAACAGCAGACAGTACATTGCGTGTGTCTCCCCAAAATGATGATTCCCCCTCCCCCTCCCCTCCCCTCACAAAGCAACCCCTACCCCAAATTCCCTTAAGCAACGCCCCCCCCGTACAAGCCAAAGAAACGTGATCCTGGCGAGGTATCTGATCAAGCCCTTACGGCTCAACTCGACTCAGTGGCTGGGTGGAGAAAATCCCGGGCTGGCGGGGAACATGATGACCACAGCGGATGACTACGACAGGAGTGGGGGGTATCAACCAATGATTCGCGCGCCTCTTTCTTGGTTTCATTCTAGTTTCTGGTTTCTCTATGGTTTCCCTATGGTTTGGTTTCCATATGGTTTCCCGTTTGGTTTCCAAAAAGTGTCCCTTTGGCTTTCTGGTTTCCCTGAACGCCACGAAAGCTTTTCGGCAAAGACAGACATCCTAGCCGTGCACAAGTTGCTTCTGCGTTGAAGGCGCGCGACACGCAAAAAGCGACCAGTTGCTGGCTGGCGTTTTGGGTTTCTTTGTTTTTTTTGGTGGGCAAGGACGGCCACTCTTTGACTTTGATTATCTTGATTGATATGGATGGTTTCAGATCGGATGCTCTCTGCACGCAGTGGATCTTCTATCTTCCTAGCTTTGTCTTCGCTTCAGGCTATTGAAAAGGTTGATCGGGTCTTTATTTCCTTGGCTTCAGCTTATCAGATGGTATCAATCAGCATTTAGCGATGTTTGTTGTTTTTTTGGGCCTGCCTCGGCAATCGTTGCGTCCTCCAACTAATGCTAGTATGCTTTGCCATTGGTTTGCTCCTACTGTATTTCAGCTGTTGGTTTGAGAATCACACTCCGGGTCTCGACGTGGGGTGCCTTCAGGGTTGCACTGTCGTTTTATTCGCCGGCTTGACAAAATGGTCCAGGTGCTTGTCTTAGGGATTCCACAGGTAGAAAGTTGTTTCCATGTAATTATTCCTGTTTGTACGCACGTCATCCGTGGGTCGGAGGAGGGAAATCGCTAGTTTAGTACATGGGTGTGGGTCAAAAACGGGTGGTACCCAAAATGGAACCCTTGTAAATGGAGACAAGGACTAAGATGTTTTTTTTAGAACCTTTACGATATTAGGGGCACCCTATTGGGGCTGCCCCTTGACGGCGGAGGTTCACTGGAACCAACACGCCAGGATCTTGCGCGCCTTCGTCGGGAACGAGCTGTTCCCTGAGGCGATATCCACCGAAATGGAGCGGGACTACCTCGATGGGGTGAAGGCGACGGGGATGGAAATGCAAGGCTCCGAATTTGAAGCTTCAGCCTGGGTGTTTTGAAGGAAGAAGCTTAAAATGTGCATATTATGCGTATTTGTATGTGTGCATGTGCGTAGGTGTATTTGTGTATGTGCATATTTTGATATTGGCTTCCATGTCCTCATAGCTCTCATGGCCGCAGCCTGGATTAGGTCTCCTTTAGCTGCTTTAGCTTGGCGAAGTTGTGAGGACCACCAAGGGCAAAACCCGGTTCCTTGGATTTCCTGACGCCCAGTGGCACTTCGCAGAGAGGACACCACTGGGTCCCTGCAAAGACAATTCTGAACTGCTATTGGGTTGGATCTTTAGACTTTAACCTTTTTGGGAAATCAAGGGGTTTTCCACTAAACCCCCAAAAGGTTTAATTTTTTGCAGGGGGGGTCAACAGCAACCAAGCCATGTGCCTTCGTTGTTCTGATTTTAGTTGGTGATTCTTCGACAGGGCGGCAAGCTGCCAGCTTGCAGCTTGCACCAATAAATTTGCAGGCTGCCGTGAAAGCAACCAGCGAACCTTGATCTGCGGAAGTCAGATTGATTTGAATCGGGCTAGGGCGAGCTGAGCCCCATCATTTGCGGGACGTCCCCCTTTGACCCACCCAAGAACATTTTTTGGCCGTGTGCAAAAATATCAGCATTTTCTGTTATTGGCATAATTTCATGCTTTTCACTATCCCACCAGGAAATGTCCCTCATTGAACGGCGACGCGATCCTTTTCAATCTGTCAGGTGTCCAATGCCAGTACCTTCCTTGTGACCTTGTTGGGCCACTACTCCATGTGCAACTCGGATTCACGGGCATCAACCTGCTGACGGCTCTGGGGCTTGTCAACATCAGCCTCAAGTCGTTTTTTGTAAATGGGTTTCAGTTTTCGTGCGTGGAGTTAGAGGGCAGGAGGGAAAGGGGGGTGGGGGTGGAGTGGGGTGAGGGGCGAGTTGATGGATCCAAGTCCTCCTTTTGGGGGTGCCTAAAAGAACTTGTTGCGGAAACCCGGTTCAAGCGGGGAGCCAAGTTTTGAGGGACATGTTGGTGTCCTGCAGCCAGGAGTCCGAATTGACCAAACTCACACTTTTCCCAGTGGATCCCAGTCAGCCGTATAATAGATAACCCTTCCCCATGTTCCTTTGTTTTGTTAAAAGGTAGGTGGTTTCCTTGGTTACCTACTATAGTGGCTTGCCTGGAAACACATGTTGTTCTTGTTGCGTTTGTTTACTGCTGGCTGGGGCAAGTCAGATACAAACTGTGCAAAGATTTTGGATTAGATTTGAGTCACGATCCCAGCCACATGTTGCCAGTGAGGCAACTACTTCGAGTGCTTCCCCCCGAAGCTGCAAAGCTTCACCGAGAGTTGCAGAAAGCGGAACATCCATATGGACGCAGGGCTTTTCGGGTATTACCCCATGGTGGATCGCTCCAAGGGCATGCGCCTTGGAGAAATATGTCGGAAGGTTTGGTCTGAAGAAACACCCAAAATGGAGTCACTTGGGGACGCCGGAGAAATCGACGCCAGGCGAATGTCGGGTCTCTCCGGAATCGATCCAGGCACTTCCTAAACCTTGCTAGTGCTTGGGCACTTTAAGCAAAAGCCTGGCTTGGACTGGTCAAAGGGGGGGGGACCGGGACCCGCTAGCGTTGGCACCCACATCCTGGCTCATTTCTGCGCCGCGTGCTTTTGCACGCTGATGCTGGCACATCACCTTCCAGCATGTGTCTTTGTGTGCCCTTGGGTTTGTTGCTGACACTTGTGCACTTCTCAGTGTTATTTGTAGGTCAGACGGAGGGAACCCACTGACTGCCTGTGACTTTTATATTTATGACTAATGTGAGCTCACCTAGGAAAAGCTTACCCATGATAGCATGTCATTGCCGTGTTCTTTCTTCTTGTTGAGGTCGCCCCTTTGGGCCTCAAGCCAAGCACCCGTTTTTTTTTCGTTTTTTTTTTCTTTATATATATATATATATTCTTTGTCGTGCCTTGCTTCAGGCACCCAGTCGTGCCAGCTACCCTCCCCCAGGCGAACATGGAAGCTTTCAGGAGCCTTTGGAAGACTTGATTCCATGAGGCCCTTTGGGAGAGCTTCCATCTGTTAGTCTAAGGGGGGCGTACTCCAAAAAAGCCTTTAAACCCCTGGTTTCCCAACAGTTTCAACATTTCCACTGGGCTCGGGGTTGATTCCAAAAAGGCCCTGTTCATGGACCATCAAGGGGGGCTATGGGGAGGCGGGGTTATCCCTTAGAAACCCCTTAGCAAGGCCTTGTTAATGGCATATCCCTGGCTTATCCAGGGATAGCCCCCCCTCCCTCCCCTCATAGCCCCCCTGACCTCATGTGAACACGCCTTTTCTTGATTCCCAAAACGGATTTCCCCGACGGATTTCCGTCAGATTTTCCCATGGATCGGAGGTACATGCAGATCGCCACCGCCACCATGCCCACCTCCCAGAAGACGTTCTACGCTCCAACCATCGCCTCGATGGCCCTCAGGTTGCTCAGCAAGTTCTGGGTGGACCGGGCCCTGGGCGTCCAGGACGCCCCCCCAGTCCAAGCCGAAAACCGGAGAAAAGCCGGCTTAGTTCTCATGCGCTGCTTTACAGGGTTTGAGTGAGGAGTGAAAATAGATGTGTTCTATGGATAGTTGATTCATCTTGTTTTTGTATATGTGTTTCCGTTTTTGTTGGGCCTTGGAACGGACCTGGTGTTGCATGTCCGCTAAAGTAAGACAAACATGCGGGCGTAAATGGTCGGGGACTTGTGTTGACTGCTCGTTTCTGCGTGTCGGAATGAACATTCCCCTGGACGGGCCGCTGGGGCCAAAAGATGCCAGACCAAAGAACACCAGTTGAACTTCCATTTTTCAGTAACGGATCGACCGGATCTGACCGGATCTAATTTTACATGCTCCAGTTTTAGAGGTCCCAAAAGGTCGACCTGAGATATTTCTAGGTCCACACTTGACAACTAAGATTTTCGTGGGCTCAGTCAAAGCCTTCATTCCTGGAAGGAGGAGGAGATGGAAGAGAATCGCGGCATCGATGCAGCGCTTGGGCTCAGAAAGGAGCAAAGAACTGTAGCTGGGATCCCTTGCTTTACCCAGTGCTTCCAGTTCCCACCATGGTGACCAGGGGAAACCGTCATGTAAAACCATGTAAAACCTAATTAGAGGTAACAATACCTGGTTGCCTATGGTAACTGGGCGCGCTGGGCTATATGTTGGGATCCTTTGCTTCAGGTTTTGGGATGGGTTTCGGGGGTTTCTATGTACTGAACCGAAAAAATACATTCCTTGAACAGCAAGCTGTGGAATTGGTTCGCCCATTGCCGGAATGCCGATCCTTCATATGCAGGGGAAGCACAAAGGACACCAGGCCCCTGGACCCCATCTAAAACCGTATAGCTTCGGGGCTGGCTGTAGCATGGTTAAGGTGAGAATTCACACTTGGGATCATAGGTGTCCTTTTTAGTTGGTTTGGTGGAAAATAGATGGCGATTCCTGGTTTACCTGGTGGTTTAACCATCTACCAGGGCCATCTATTTCCCCTAAAAGGACGCCTATGCTTGGGATTATTCTGAGTTCAGCGGACACGGCATTTCACTCCTCCCACAAAAAAGGCGATAGATGCGACTCTGGACCCTCAGTGTACGAAGGCCTCATCTTGACAAGGCGCCTGGGCCCTGGCACATCCGCTCGGACCTCAGGTTTGGAACCTCACGGAGGGTCTGCTGCAAAAGTCGGGTCTGACGAACACCTTCAGCAGTGCGGCTGCGGTGTGGGCTGGCCTGAAGCAGGAGGAGAGTGCCCACCCAAGAAACCCTGGAAAGAGGATTCCCCGGTAAATACCTGCAAATCGTGGTTTCAACCATGGTTTCAAAGTGGTGCAGAGTTTCCACCCATAGCAGGGACCCATGGTTTTGCTACAGAGTTACAACACGAAACTTTGTGGAAAACGAGGGTTCCGGGGAGTTCCCCCAACCTTCCGGGGCAGGGTTGTGGTTGATCACTCGGGGTTTTTCCAACGACTTCCGTGATACAAGTTGGAATCTCCCCCTTGAAGGGTTAGTCTTTGGGAAGCCCTTTCTGTTGTAGTATCACGGAAGTGGATTCCATTCCCCACAACCCTGTTCAAGTTGGGAGTTTCCCCAACTTGCTCGCCACAAACCGCCACCACAGCGCGTGATTCTGCTTCGTTTGCAACCGCTTGTTGCTCTTGGTGGAGGCGAGGGAGTTGAGCGCAGTCAGGGTGGCCTGCCGCTGGTGCAGCCCAAAGAAAGCAGGCTGACATGAAGACATGTAGTTGAAACTGGTGGGTGCTCCCCGCGTGCCAACATTCATCCCCGAGAGCTCACATTGTGAGAATATGATGCTGGAATACGTGCACATCCCACAATGTAACATGGATTCCAGATTCATCTCTTGAGCCACGGTGTCAATTGCTCGTTCCCAGCTTTGGGGGTTTCAGATATTCAGATTGCACATGTCCCAGCTACAACTTTCTGATTGCCTGTTGCTTGGCACGGGACGGAGAAAGTGTGGCATCTTCGGGATGATGCCGGGGTTCTGCGGCTGCTCTGAAGGCCTTGAGGTTGGCAGCTCGCCAGGAGTTGATGGTGTGAGAGTCTGAGCGGGCGTCAGCGATGGGCCTTGAACGTGACCAGAACCTCCCCAAACAAAGGGAAGCATGAACAGTTCCAGGGAAATTGGGCATGGACTTGAGGAATTTAGGATTGCCAATACTTAGTTTACTTTGGTGCATTTTGCTTGGACGTTAAAACATTCAACATTTTGCCAACTACTGGGTATTCCGAATTAAACCACTAAAAGTTCTTCACTTTTGGCAGGGGAGTAAGCAAAGCAGTTTCGTGTTGCCAGTGCGTATCCTGGGATTCAGCGTCAGCGAAGCGAAGCCCTTGAGAGGGACACAGATATGAAAGAGAGCTGGTGAACAGATAAGAAAAAAAAGCAAGAGTGCTTGCCTCTTGGGATTTCTTGCAGTTGATGTTCAACTTGAAGCGTCGCATGACCTTTGCGAAACCCAGTGGTTGATGTTCAACTTGAGGGCTTAGGCCCTTGATGAGTGAACAACTCACAAGAGGCGCGCCATTTTGGAGGGGGTGCTGGAAGCGCTTCCGCGTTAAGCTTTCGGCCATTTTCGACGCGCGGTTTGTCGCGTTCCTGGGGGTTGGGCCCTTGCTCAGCCAGTTTAATTTGCCCACTGCTCTTGGTGGTGGTTCACTTTTTGGACGCAGGCGGGAAGGAAGTGGAGCAAAGCTCCCAAAAAGTCGCAGGGGTTGTTCAAGTCTGAAACACGGACAAAGGGAATTACATTTTGTCTCAGTGCAGGAGGGTACCACAACATTTTTTGGTTGTGCTATGTCTTGCATCCCTAAAAGGGAGGTTGCCCAAGATGAAAGCCATGCTCATTCACAGCGGAATCTTCATGATGAATTGATCAGGCTTTATGGCCCGGTAACCGGGTGAAGCTACAATCAGCCTAGATAGGTGGTTCTGAACCTGAAGTCAGCCAGGACAAGAAACACTTTGAATCAGAGTTGCTCCGGCTCAGGATGCTGCGCGAGCATGTGCGGGCGGCTTTACAACTCTTTGCTGAGTTCCTTCTGGTGCCTGGTTGTCCGCTTGCTATGGCTGCCTGTTCCCCGTTCTTCTGTTGCTTTCGCGCGCGCGTCCCAGTGGTGTCCACGTTTGGCTTGATGTTCGTCCCGCTTCAAGGCTACTGGGCCTGTCTCCTGGCGCAACCCCCCAACACAAGTTCAGGTTTGTCCTTGCGCCCTTCCTTCACAAGAACCCGGATGAGGGTATCCTCAAGCGGTTCGGTACGGGGAACAGGCGTCCGTCGGCAACACCTCGTACAGAAACCCGCCGGGAAACGCTCTGAGCACAAGGCTCCCGCCGCGCAGGGACAATCGGGCCTAAAAGATGGGGATTCGGGGCTCGAGGCCCGGGGATACTGTGGATGGACCGAATCCATTTCGCACCACTTTGAAAGTATTGGAAACCATTGTTCATTGGTATTTACAGGGGAATCGAATCATTCCAGGGTTTCTTAGGTGGTGCAGGGATTTCGCAACCATCAGTAGGTCAGGAGTTTTGAGGAACCTCCAAAAGCGGCCTCAGTTGTTCAGTGGCACCAATGATTTTTCCCTTTTTTTTTTGGGGGGGGGGGGTGGCTGCCCCACTAAAAATGGTCTTTGCCAAAAAGGGTTCCCTTTTTTCCCAGGGTCGCTGAAGAGCTGAGTGGCAGTTTTCATGGAAACCACCACCAGTAAATTGCAACTAAGGGGAAATTTAGTGACCCCTGTAGATGTCTTTGATGGTTTTGAACACCGGGCACGGAGCCACTTACCCTTGGCTGGTGCTTTTTGGTAAGCTAGGCAGCAGGAAGGATGCGGCTTTGGAGGTGCGTCAACACCAAATCAGCGGCACTGAAAGCATGCCTTGACATGTTTCGCAAGGTGTCATGGAAAGTCCGCAGACAACCAAACCTCGAGTTATGTTTTCGTCAGGCATCTTTTGGGATACATGCTGTAGCATGGGATAGCATGGGCCTGCGCTCTGCTTCGTGGCAGCCCAGTCAGCTTTGCAACGATGCTGCGGCAGACTTGAATATCAGGGCTATTAGCTTTATAACGCAAACAGAAAGGGGCCAACGAAAAGCAGGCTGGGTGTCCCACAAAATTGGTGGTTTCCTCCAAGAGGTTTGCGCGATGACGGCGAAGATCCTTGACAGACCTGTGGCTCTGCAAGATCGCGGAAGAAGAGCTCTCTAGGTTTGCTTAGGTGAAGAGGGAACCCTCCAAAAACCACATTTTTTCCCAGCTGCTTTTTGTCCTCTTTGAAAAGCAGCAAGCAGGTTTTGGTGTATTTCGCCCTGCTTCACTTGGGGGGCAAAGCTTGGGTCGTGTACGCAAGAGCTCAATGGCGTGAACTGGAGTTCTAGCACCATGGCTGTCTGGTCACTTTCTTCCCTTCGCACTAGTCCGCCTGTGGGCAAGACCATGAAGTCTGGAATGCGCCCATTTGTTCATGCCCTAGTTGGTTTTAGCGGCGAACCGCTAAGATGGCGCCGTCTTTTGACGCGCTTCTTGGCATTCTCGGCCCCTACCTCCTGTGGCAAGAGTCGTGCTCATGGCACCTCTGGCCCAGTTGCTTTTAGCCGACGCTGTCGCAAGATGTCACCTCAAATCCCAAGCAGGAAATGGATGCCCGTTTATAGACCTTTAAGTGCGACTTCTTTGTGTGTTCTTTTCTGAGAGGAACTCCTTTGGGGTTGGCTTACGGGGAAATCAACAAGTTTCTTCAGATATTGCACACCATCTGAGCAAATGATGGTACATCCTTGGTGCCCTTGTTTTAAACATAGAGGCGTGCCACTGGCAAAGAAGTAGAACCCAAACTGAAGCCAATCCATCTGCGCCCCTCTAGCTTAGCGTGGAACCAAAAAAGGGGTGTCCAATTCCCAAAGCAATGGCTTCTCACGGATTCCACAAGAACGACCACGGGAGTGGTATGTCGGCCTCGACGTTTTGCAACGGCCGCAGGCAGGACCAGCAGAAGATCGTGCAGCGTGTTTCAATTTACGTCCAAGACATCGCCAAGATGTGCCTGGGCCAGGGATAGGGCAGCGGGGTGAGGGGAGGGGAGGGCTTGGGGGTTGCTTGTCACTCAGCCAAGGCTCACTATCCAGGAAATGAAGCCTATGGCGCAAGAGGAAGGCGGACTTCTTCAAACCTGGCCGGCAGTTCCCTTTTTTTTTCTGGCGGGCCCAGTGAATGCTGACTACCGCTAGAATAGGTAACCCTTCGCCATGTTCCTTTTGTTAGGGTGGCAAGCCCTTGGTTCCCTAGGCCACAATGGCCTGGAATTGGCGGAGACTGGGGGCCCCTCCCAAACCGCACGGAACTCTAGGTTCCGTGGACCTGTTGCACACTTTCTCCCATGGTTTCCCGAAAGATGTTCGGGGAGCCGGAACTCTCAGGCTTTGCGTTTCACGCCATGTTAAGAAAAGAACCCAATGATGAGAGCTGTCCTTTTAAATCTGGAATCCAATAAATTCACAGAGGTGTCCTTACGCCATGTGATAAAAGGGTTTCATGTTAAAACTGGCCACGAATAAACCAGAGCTTTCCTTTCGGCTCCCGACTTCGACGTCGACGCACCGCTCGCTCGGCTCCCGCGGCCGCCGCGGCTCCAGTTCGAGCCGTTCGCGGGACCCGCTCGCGGGGCTCGGGCCGGCTGGAGCCATGGGCTCGGGAAGTCGGGGAAGTCGGAAGGCGGAGCGGGGCCCATGGGCTCTGACGGTGACCAGGTGGTTTAGTAGTCGGGGGCCTTGCCCCGCAAATAAATTGCTTCATACATACCCCCCACCCTACATTTTTTTTCATCTTCCATCTTCTACCCTTATTTGTTTTCATCATTTTTCTACATTCCTTTCTGTCCATCTCATCCGTTTTTTTATCATCATTTTTCCAAAATTTTCGCCATCCTTTTCTCCTTTCTCCTCGCCTCATTCATTTCACCAACTACCCTCCAAAATGTCATTTCCTCAATCTCCTCACCTCATCCATTTCAAAAAAAGAAATTTTGCAAAATATATTGCAAAAAATATTTGTCATCAAAAAAATATTCGAACTGTCTAAAAACGATTTGTCCATTTCCCGGACAAAAAATAGAACAGCAACAACATCACTCCCCTCCTTCGTTTCATCACTTTCATCATATATTTTTTTGGGGCGTGGCCCGCCTTGTAGGATTTTATCTTCAATATATAAAACGCTATACTTACATTATAATTATAACATGTAAGGGTATAAATGTTATTATTATAGTATGATTAATAATTATGGGTTACATTTATAGTCAGGAAAAATGTCTTCAAATATGTAATCTACATATTTATCAATATCGCCAATGTCTATATATTTGATATTGTCTTTTCCTATTATTGAATAAATATATTCCCAGAAAAACAAATTAACTAGTAGCCATACTTGATATTTAGTGTTGTAGTAAGACCATACATGATATTTAGTTATTCTAAATTCATTCAAGACCTTGTTTATTTTATCTTTACTTAATAAATGCCAATCAATCGCATCAAACATGCCTCGAAATTTTTTAACAAATGCTTTATATGGTTTAATTGCGCTTGTCCCTCCAAACCTTTTAATCAAATCTTTATTATTGAAGAACTCATCAATTTCTTTTTCAAATGACTTTCTTGCAATTGTATGGTAAAAACATACAGGACATCGTTTTTGATATCTCATAAAGAATGTCAATTGTAATTGAAACTTTGTATATCCCACATCCTTATGTTCTTCAACAAACAACTTTTCAAGGTCTCTTGTTTTACAGCATTGATTACAATATACATCATATTCACTTATTTTATTACATAGATTGGCGGGTAATAACTTATACAATGTTATATTAACATCATTCCTTTTAGTTGTACAACATTCGCACTTTGAATAATTAAATAACATTTCCACTGTAATATATATAGTGTTTATTTCTTTAAATACTTTTTTACAAGAAATAAAATTACATATTGAAATATAATTATAACATATAATATTTTACATGTTATTATTATATTATGATTATAATTTCAGTTCAGGATAACTATTTAATTGATATGTTTTACTTCTTTCATACATCATTTTAAAAATAATATTAATATCTCTCACTGTATTTTTAACATTAAATTTTTCACTTTCAATATATGATTTTATGACTTTTTTTACATCAACGCCGGGTTTACTATAATAAATCAACATCCATAATATGTCATTAATCATTTCACACTTTTTCTTACTGATTTTAAGAAACTGTTTAACATAATCGTAAGGTGGTCTTTCATACACAGTTAAAAATATCAATATTTCATCTTCAACATTTCTTTCATCTATATTTTTAAACGCCAAACAATTTTCTATTATATTTTGATATCGTCTCCATCTTCTACAAGTTCTACATATATTTTCTTCGTCCAAAGAATAATCAATAATATTATTAACTATTCCATTAGGTAAATTCAATTTATATAATTCCATATTTTCCTTTTTGAAGTGGCAACAGTCGTAGCATTTCTTATTGATATAATTATTGATTTCGGTTTCCACCATTGCTATTATAATATATATAGTGTTTATTTATTTAAATATTTTTTTACAAGAAATAAAATTAAATATTGAAATATAATTATAACATATAATATTTTACATGTTATTATTATAGTATGGTTATAGGTTAATTTCAGGATAATAATTTAATTTGATATGTTCATATTTGGTA
This sequence comes from Effrenium voratum, assembly GCA_963377175.1. Classification (NCBI taxonomy): domain Eukaryota; class Dinophyceae; order Suessiales; family Symbiodiniaceae; genus Effrenium; species Effrenium voratum. The sequence continues at coordinate 2,209,408 of CAUJNA010001112.1, forward strand.
AAATTATGTTCATGAATGTATTTTAGTATGTCATTAAATTCTTTCAGTTTACTTGATGGTACAAAATGTTTTAAACGCGTAGGGTCATGTAAACGACTGTTAAATCCAGATCTGTATTTCTTAAACCTGCTTGGTGCCAAATTAAACTGTAGCTTTAATTCTTCTTCCTTTGGGAATTTATATAACTCATTAAAATAGTATACTGTAGAGACATCACTAAAATATCTATTCGCGTGGTCAATTGTCTGGTTCAAATGAATGCAGTTATCGCATTTGCATTTACGTTCTCCATATTCTTTGATTAACCTAATGGCATTGAATGGCAACTTCAAATAAAGTAATAGTGATGAATTGTAATTATGTTTGGATAGTTCGTGTTTGAGAATCTTTTCTGTTTCATTTTTGTTTAAGTCATCCAAGAATTTATTAATAATCTCTTCTTGCTCTTTCTCTGTAAATTCAACCATTTCTATTATAATATATATAGTTTTTATTTCTTTAAATACTTTTTTCCAAGAAATAAATTTATACCTTTAATAACTCATGTCTCAAAAATGCCCTGTCATAATTTTCAATATAATAATATTCCTGTCCTAACTTCTTTTCAATCTTTGCTATTTTGTATGTTTGTTTAGTCCATACTCCTACTCTCTCCTTTTCATTCGGTCTCCTTTTCCTGAATATCTTAACTTCATTTCCTACATTTAAATCTGGATAAACTCTATTTCTTTTGGCTTTCATACCTAAATTTAAACTCACTTCTAATTGATGTTTAGGCTTTCTTGCTTCTGACGGTGTTAAGCCGTGCGAAGTGTGCTTTATTCCATTGTTATAAGTTAATATAATCTCGTGTATGTAGTCTGTCCATTGAATAGCCTTTCCTTTTTTCTCATCGTTTTCAACCCTCTTATACAAGCTATCTTTAAACGTCCTTATCGCCCTCTCCGCAAATGCTGGGTGTCCTCTGGTTCTGTGCAACTCTATTTTTTCATCCTTCAAGAAATCTATAACACTTTGATTATTATAAGCTCCTTCGTCGTCAATATAAATTAGTTTGGGCTTTCCACCCATTTTTTTAATACATTCCATCAGTCCTGCTAAAATGTCCGCTGGCTGTTTTGACATAAGCGGGACAACAACCATATACTTAGAAAATATGTCAATACACATCATGCCAACTTTCATTTTTTGTTTAGGGATATCATTAATGAAAAATAAATCAATTTGAAACTCATAATATGCGTTAGGAGCTACAAATGAATTCTGTCCTCTTGGCTTGGCTTTCTGTTCTACATTCTTCCTAAAAAACTCATTAATATCGTTTATAGTAATTGATTTATCTTTTTTCTTGCTTCTTGTAAAGTGCGGTTCTTTGACCCGAAGCCTCCCTTATCATAATAAACATTATTAATAATATCTTGCTTAGATGCCATATAAAATAAGATAGATATTATTTTTCCCGGCGATTACAGTTTAAACAGTAAGATATACAGTTTTCCTTATGATGGGCATAATCGTTGTTTATTCTTTGGGCTGTCATATTGCTATTTATTACTCCATTATTTATTTCTATGTCAAAATCTGAACTGCATTTATTACATCTGGTATTAAGCCTGTCAAATAACCATTTGACATCAATATATTGTTTGTTGTCTATTCTCTCTCTGCTTTTATGTCTTGTAATTTATATTGTTTAATCTTATGTTCTAAATATCTGGTTACTTGTGCTTCATTTAAATCAGTATCATCTACGTCTGCTTTGAAAAACTTGACTTTATTGATATCTCTGCATCTCGTGAGGGCTGTCCAAATCCACTCACGGCTGACCAAATGTGATTTATCCCATTCGTGTATAGTAATGCTTTTATCTAGAGAAGCCCCTTGAGACGAATGACATGTAGCACAATACGCATGTATAAAGTGCTTGTCTAAAGTCGTGGTGTTTGTCATGAATATAGTTTTACTTTTGATATCTTGGATTTCTACTTTCCAATCATCAATACTAATAATTTCATAAGTAATATTTACATTAAACACCTGCCCCATTTCTTTTTTATAAACTCTGCATATCACATGCTCTCCAATTTCATATTTATCTGTCTTTCCTAAATTATTTCTTACGGTTTTGCTCACCCATTTGCACCTAGCATTAGTATAGGCTATGTTATGCTCTCCTTCCATGATGTCGCTTGTAGTTTCAAAATGTTTATTTACTATTTCCTTAATGGGCAGTTTATTTTTCCAAATGTCATTATATATATCATTCAATTTAATTTTATCTTCTTCTGTCTTAAGTCTCTTAGATATCTTAAGATAAATCTTATATTTAAATATTTGATTAAGACAGTTGTTTAAATATGTCTCGTGGTCCTGGGTGTTAGTTAAATCAGCTATAGGTTTCAACTGCTTCCCGTCAGCAGTTCCTATAATTATCTTCTCTGGGTACGTATCCTTAAACTCCCTAACTCTGTTCAAAATATAATTGCCCGCCATACCTAGCTCATCAAACACAATACAATTATAATCAGAATGGTCAAATGTCGGTAGTCTTTCTCCAGCTTCTATTGGAATACTGAAAAACTTGTTTAATGTTACGGCGTCGGCTTCGGTTTCTTGCTTCTGCTTGTTATTAGAACATACGAATAACACATTATAACCTAGATTTTTCATATATTCGCCTATATAACTCTTGCCGCTTCCAGCCAGTTTTGCTTTTATCAACACCGGATTACACGACACAATTTGCTCACAAATGCTTTTGGTGTCGTATTCGTCTTTAACACGAATTTTTACATTATTGTAAGTCGGAATTTCTGATAACTCATTAACCTTAATTTTGTATATATCACTCGGTGGTGATACTTGTTTATTATCTTCAGCTCTCCATCCTCCCCTTTTGGTTGAAAACTTAATCAATGTTTTGGCCTTGTCAATATTTTTCCTATCAATAATGAAGGCATCGGTTTTAACACTATGCACATTGATATTGTTGTTTTTCAATGTTTTATAATCTTTATGCATTTTAAAATTATGTCGTTGCATGAGTAGCTCTTTAATATACCTAAAGCCATTGGTTAAGTCTTGTTTATGTGTCGTTGTCAATGTGTAATATTTGACTTCTGATTCTTTCTCAACGTTTTTGATATCGTATTTTTTACCATCTATAATTTTATAACATTCACGACAATGATTGTGATAATACATATTATTTTTCCAAAATTTATATGTACCGTCATCAGAATTCCGGTACCTATCATCATCATTATCATGAGCCTTAAATTCTAAAACCCATCCCTCGCCTCTTTCCTGTTCTAATTCTTTAATATATTCATCTGTCATCTCTGTCAAAACCTTATCATCATAAAATCCACTAATCTTATTAATTCTTCCCCCATACAGATTTTGATGATACAATGCTTCACTTAATGTATCAAATACTAAACTCTTCTGAGACTTGTTAGTTCCCTTTTCTAACAATCCGATATTTACATTCGAAATCAACTTTCTTAACCTTGATGTCTTCGCCTAAATTATTTGATATGTTAGTCTTCCATAGGTTCTCAACTATACTTTTATAATCTACTTCATAAATCGAAGAAGGCTTTTTAAAATATAGAATTTCGACTTCGTCAATAAACTCTTCTAAAAACATGCCATATATTAAATTATATTGTTTATTAAAAAATAATGATGTTTGTTTTCCAGTAAACTTAACTAAGAATAAACATAATTCTCCCATGTTATTAAAATCATGTTTACCATACTCATAAGGCATCCAAATGTCAAATTGTTTAAACACTGGAATTTTTACGATTTTAGTTAAATTATGTGTATATGCCTTGTTCTGGTCAATCTCTATATGTAATTCATTACTATGATAAAAGTAATGAAATTTACCAGCGGGTGCTACTGTCCTGCATCTGTTTAAAATTTCTACATCAATGTCATTATAATAAGATTTATGCAGTGGATTAAATAATGATTTATTGAATTCAAACATCGCTCTTGACATCCTATTATAGGTGTCTTCAGTTTCTACTGTTATACTTGCATTGAAGGCATCAATCAAATTTTGTGTTTTTATCCTGTATGTAATTATTCTTTTCTTAATCTTGAATTGAAACATCAGCTCCGAAATGATACACGCACTAAATTTAATTTTCGGGTCATATCCCGCCTGCTTTGCTTGATAATACATTTTCGCCAAATCATTGTGTGTATATATCATTGTGTATTCGTCCTGTTCGGTGTGTTTTAATATGTCATCCAGCTCTTCAATCATGATGCATTTAATGGGTTCCTCTCTATGATTTAAATAAAAGTCGGTAGAAGCATTAACATTGATATTATACTCTTTCTTTATTCCTAAATTTGATTTCAATTGTTTCAAGTCCTTATTTAATGTATATATATGGTCATTCTTTATTAATGCGTAGAATGTTTTGATATGGTGGTTTCTTTTTGGTGGGTCAAATGTAAAACTCAAATTACCTACAATATCGAAAATTCTGGCGGTGATGGCATACTCTTTAAATACCTTGTTCATGTCTTCTATTGAAGCACCATGGTTTTTGAATTCCTCGTCTGTTTTGTCTATGAGTTTCAAAATACTTTCTCTGGTCATCTTCTTCATGTTCTTGTCTTGTCCGTAAAAATCATTCAATGTGTTAATCCAACATTCGTTTTCAACATAATGCTTTACCTTAATGGCTTCCTCAAAAGTGCAATATTCTGGGTCGAGTTCTGTTTCCATATATCTATGAAAAATACCAATATTATTTGCGTTTTTTAAGTTCTTCTTTTTAGGGTCATAATCTTTAATATCTCCTTCTACCGTGTCGGCATCATAAATGACTACTGCATCTATATAGTGCTTCATTGTCTTGTAATGCCTAGCGATGTCGTCATCTTGCGCCAGTGTTTTAATAACCTTCTTAAAAAGGTTTTTGTCATACAGTCTAAAAATTCTCTTCTTGACTAACTCCTCTATCCATCTTCCAGTCTTCACTCCCGCATGCTTATCATCAAAATGCATGGGATAATATGTCCCGCCTTCAATGTCTTTAAACGATGCTTTTACCTTATGTGTTCCATATCCACTCATAGTAAAAAAACGAAATCCGATTGTGTAATCTCTGGGTTTTGTTTTGTGCCCTCTTGTTATGTTCTCCTGTTTGTTCTTTTTCATTCTTTCGTTTAGTGGTTCTCTCTCTTCATATGTGTTCATAACCTGGTCGTATTTTTGATTTGCCTTGCTCTTTTCGTCCTCTGATTTTGCCTTTATGAAATCATTAACTATCTTCTCCGCTGTTGTGTATTGTGATATTTTCCTGTCGGTGTATAATCCTATAATGTCTCTAACCTTTGCCTTTTGTTGTGTTGATAAATTCCCCTTGTTCCTTTCGAGTTTGCTTTCTAAAGAGTTAATATTTCTTTTTACAGCTTTTGATGTCATAATAATATTTATATTATATATTTTATAGTGTCAATATTTCTTTAAATGCGTTTTTCTTGAAATGTTATTTAATAATAATTTATAGTATATAATTATATTTTATGTAAAACTTATTTAAAGAAATACTGTGTTAATAATATATTAACAGAATGCCCAGATTATCAAAATATCATGATGTTACTAAGGACTTGAACCCGGATGACTACACAATGGAAGAGATACAAAAACAGATGGCTATATACAACCGCTTGTATTATCTTAAGAACCTACAAAAAGAAGGATGGATGGAAAATAAAATTGAACAAAGCAAAAAGGCATATCGTCAGAAAGCCATAAAGGAATACATAGAAAAACAAAATATAGATATTGATGAAATTAAAAACCCTCAAGAACTACTTGACAAGCTCACAAAATGAAATACTTAATAATATTATGTTGTTTAATATTATTAATTATTTAGATTTTTTCTTTTTCAATAATTTAGTTTCCAAATATTCTACGCGATGGATTAGTTTTGATAAAGCATCCCAACTAATACAAGCCATTCTGTCATAACACATCGTTAAGTATTCTCCTGAATCATTTACAATATTATATTTAGGATTTGTGTATTGTTGAACATCTTGAGCAATCCATCCTAATTCAGTCTTTTTAGTTTTTTGATTTTTAACAAATGTTTTAATCTTAATGTTTTTTACCATATTTATAGTGTCATCTTCTACATCTTCTATATTATCTTTCAGTCTCTTATCACTACTTAAATTAAATCCATTGAATGATGAAAATTGTGTATCGTCCAATTGTAAATATTTAGTGCCATCAATATAACTATCAATAGTTGTTGATGCTTCTAATCTTAAAACAGCATCACTATTTAAATGTCTCAAATTGATTTTATGAGCAATTCCAAAAGTCATATCACCGTCAATAGTCCAGTCGCCTCGTAATTCGCTATTACTTCCACTATTCAAAATAATTTTATTATCAGCATATGTTGCAGATAATCCAACAACCAAATTAATAGAGTTTGACGTGTTGCTATTCCTGATTATTAAATCATTTGTATCGACATACATTTCAGCATTATCAATTATTAGTTTTGATGTGTTGCCAAATTGAACATTGCCACTCGGTGAATTTTGTAATAATAAAGTATTTCCTGATACTGACTGAACCTGATTGACTTCAACTTTCTTACCAGAAACCATTGTTAAATCGCCGTTTGTATATACATCACCTAATACATCAACTGGCTTATTGAATATGGTTTTTGATACAGCACCGTCGCACATAAAATATTGGTTAGAAGCATTGGTTATATCTCCAATACTACAAGCAACAAAATTAGGATGATGAACATAAAAACCTTGAGTTGCCGCGGGGGTGTGTGTTTCTAAATATGGAGTTAATGCATTGTCTAAATTATCAATTTTAGTTTTAATATCTGTTGAAAAATCATTATTTGTAAATAAATTACCTTTCATATAAACAGCACCTTCGAAATATGAAGTTCCGTGTGCTTGAGCAAAATTGTATGAAGTATGAACATTACCATTAATCGTAATTCTTGAAGCATTATTAGGTCTTCCAATAATAACATCTCCCGTATTCCATCCTAGCCATAATCTATAAGGCGTAGCACCTGTTAAACCTTGATACGAGTCCAACTGACAACCTCTTTTAAATTCTAAGCGTTGGTTACTTACAGCATCTTGAATTCTAAAAATTGGATTAGTATTATCTGTTAAACTAAGTATTAATGGAGAGTTTACTGTTTGTGCAGTTGTGATTGTTTTATCTAACTTTTGTAAATCTGCTGATATTAAACTATTAATCGTATTTGAATTTTCTGTTATTAATAAATCTTGTGTAGTGTTGTCTGATATGATTGAAGAAAATGTATTGCTGTAGGCTGTGTTAGTATTGAATAAATTAGTATCGTTTGCATATAATGTTGATACATCTGCTAAAATTGTTGATATTGTGTTTCCGTGTCCTGTTATTAGTGAAGAATTTGAACTTATATTATTGAAGTTTGAAGTGATTGTATTATTGAAATTTCCTACTAAGAATGTATTAGAACTAATAGTATTGAAGTTTGATGTTATTGTAGCATTTAAATTACTGATTAAAAAAGTATTAGAACTAATATTATTAGCATTTGTGTCAAGTTTAATTGTATTTGCGGATATGGTCGGTAGTATTGAAGTTATGGTTAATCCGTGTGCTGTTATATTATTAAGGTTGCTTGTAATTGTTGCGTTTTGATTTACTTGTTCGTCAAACATCGTTGTTGAAGTAGCATTTAATTCAGTAATATCAAGAATATTAGCATCTATCTTATTTTTTTGTGCTAAAATAAGAGCATCTACTTCTTCAATTGTATAACCTCCTCCTAATGCGCCTGCGGTGTCTGATAATTCTTGCTTTGTAGCATAAACACTGCTTAAGGTTGATGGTTCTGTTGAATTTATTAATACTAATTCGCTTGCTATAATTCTGCTTGAGCCATCCAATGATAATGTTGAAAACATAATTATTATATAGTAGGTTATAAAATAATTATATTCTATCTTTTTTTTCCTCTTGAGCCAAATATACCTTTATTTAATGCATTGTATTTTTCTTGCTTCTGTCTCAAATATTCATTTTGCAATAATTGGTAATGCTGTGCTATATTGTGTAGCGGGTTTGGAGGCGGTTGTTGTTGCGATCTTCTTGGGGGTGGTGTGTTCGCTATTATATTATTTGTTACTGGTTGTTGTGGTGGAACGTATTGCTCTTCTTCTTCGCGATATTCTACCTTTTGGGGTTTTGCTATTGGAACTGCTTTTGGTTTGATTGATTTAATTGGTTTAGATTCTAATGGTCCTTGGCAATTGCGTTCGTGGCTGTATCTATATGATTTTAATGTTAAAGTTTTGGCACATTTTGGACAGGTTATTTTCTTTTCATTGCGTGCTTGAGTTTTTGAGTTGTTTTTCAATGGTTCTACTGGTTTCGCTTCTGTTGGTGCTTCTATTGTTGGTTCTGCCTTTGGTGCTTCTTCTTCAATTGGTGGTAATTCATTTACTGGCTCGTCTGCTTCAATTGTATTAGTAATTCAGGTTCGACTTCTGACATATATAATATATTATATATTTTGTCTATATTATTTATATATTTTGTCTATATGGACAAATTGAGAAATATTAATATTAATAATTTGATATAAATATTAATATTTAGGTTGTTTATTCAATTGTCTAATTGAAATAAAAGTGAGAACTGTATGGGTACCCCGTGAAAATCAATAACTTCGTTTCTGGAGGTTGTAATTTTAAAGTGTAATCTCTTAATATTTTTACCGCCTACATCAATAAAATCTGCATATATAGGTGAGGTGTAGTCGCTAATGACTCCGCCTAGTTGTTGGTTAATTTGAACTTTTTTTTATTACTGAACTACTAAAATTATTAGGTGCTGAATATTTGTAGTCGCTTAGTTGAGGTGAGTTAATATATACATTCTGAAAAGGAACTAAATTAAAATATCCACTTAGCCAAGATGACGCAGGTTCATAGGCAATATAATTACTTAATAAATAATTGATAGCTTTTGGTCTTAAGTTGTCATATTCAAACTGTCCTCTGTTCCATTCGCCATTTACATAAGTTTCTAATTCTTCATCTGTAGGTATTTTGATTTTGTAATTTAGAGGGTCATTTAATTTAAGTTCCATTTTGCGTTCGCTTTGTCCATATACTGTTAAGAATAAGTCAGGTGCAATATCATTAAATGCCGTGTTTAATTCTGATTGTATTTTAAATGATAATTGATTGGCATAATAAATTTCACCGGATACATCAACGGCAGTGCTTCTCAATAAGACATTGGAACTATTATACAACATAATATAGAAGCGTTCGTAAAACCCTTTCTCTGTTGTATAAAACGGTGTGCTGAATGAACACTCTGTCACGAACATTTTTGTTCTTGGTGGAATTTCAAAGTTTTGGTCAAGTTCTATAATAAAATCGCTGGTAGAATTACTTTCTTGCAATCTGTAGGCACTATCAACATAGATTTTTTTATATGTTAACCTATCACTCATAAATATAATATACAATAGAAATTATTATATAATTATTATTATATGATAGGAAGACAATTATTATTAGGTGCTATTGAAGGCAGGACGCCGACGCAAATGATGGCAGGTGTAGCAAGCGATAAAGCATATACTGCAGGTAAGGATTTAATAGAAGATGTATTTTTTAATCATAAAAAGACATTGGAAGACAAAATAGGAGGTTTCAATAAACATTTTGATAAGCAGATAATGAAACATAAAACACGATACGCTGAAGAAATTAATGTTCAAAATAAAAATAAAATCGATGATGTCAAGGGTTTAGACGCGGCCTATTCTAATGTAAATGGAATAACAAAAATAGGCAACACATTATATATTGGTGGTACTGGTGCAAAAACGGGACTAAATCACAAAGTCAATGATGTAATTGCAGATTTGTTTTTTATTCCTACTCATAATGTTCAATTAAGCGAAAGATATAAAGACGCAATGGAAGAATTAAGGAAAAATCCAGATGTGAATAGAATTGTTGGACATAGCCTCGGTTCATCCGTTGTTCAAGAAATCAACAACAGACACGGCAACAAATATGCTAGTACTGTTTATTCATCACCTTTTGTATCAGGAACTAACCAGCAGAAAAACCCGCGACACCTACGATTTAGAAATCGTGGAGACCCTATAGCAATGTTCGATGACGCGGCAATAACTGGAGAAATAGAAAGCAATAATTTATTAGATAAACACAGTTTCAATAATTGGACAGGACAAGGTATGACTGAAATTAATCCTACTACTGATATTTCTAATGGGTTCAACCCGAATGATAATTCGGGTTAAATGCTTCGCGTTTCAATCCTAATTCAACACCAGAACAATAAATAAATATATATATATATATAACTTATATATGAGTATTGATGCTGAGAAATGGGACAACGATATTGAATATGCTTATAAGAAAATGATAGAGCGAGAGAAAAAGAAAGAATACAACATATCAAAGAGTAAATATGAATGTAATTGTGGCAAAGAAGTATTGAATAAAGATAAGGAAGAGCACGAAAGCAATGATTTAAATCATTTATACTACAGAAAAGGTAATATTGAAGGACTTATAATAGGCATGTATAGTGAAATTATTAATTATGAAAATGATTACTTAAAATTACATCCAGAAAATAACAAAATACATTATACAGATTATAGTAGAATTGATTATACCGACTTTTTAAAAGAACAAGAAGAAAAGACAATTCCATTAGATGAAGATGATTTAAGTTATTTGTATAAGTATAGAGACGAATTAGAAGATTGTATAAAGCGTATAACTGAACTAACATTATCTCAATAATATTAATAATAATGTTTAGAAATAAAGACAAGCAAAACAAAATTCCATTAGAGAAGAAACTGACAAAAGAACCTACAAAATACGATAAACAATATAAAACATTAGATTATGATACTTTAAAAGATATAGTTGATACACAAAATAATTATCTAATAAATACTATAAAAAATACAACTTCAATCAATTCTACTACAATGCTTCCACATAAGAAAAATATAAAAATAAAAAAATAAAATCTAAGTTTATCATGTTCTAATTTTGATATAGATTTTTTTTTAAAAAAAACTATATCATCATATATAACTAATGGATAATATAATTGCAGAAAGTGAAACTACAATGATTAATTCGTTAAATTTTGGACTTCCAGAAACAGCACAATATATCACAGACCGACGACACGTTAATTATTTTCCATCAGGCAGTAATGTTTATAATCCAAATGCAGGAAACAAAAATATTAGATTTCATAAAACAGGTGAAGACAACACATATATTGATTTATCTTCTATTCGTTTATTTGCTAATCTTCAAAACACTGACGGAACACGAAGTCATTTTTTACGACCGTTAGGTAATTTATCATCCTTCTTCAGTCGGTATAGATGCACAGTAGGCGGACAACAGGTTCAGGATATTATTGAATACAATAGGCATTGTGAATTGTATAATTCCTTTAAAAGTCAAGATGCTAGAGATATGGACGATTTAGAAAGTAGCGCTAATCCTCGTTGGGATGATGACTGGCGACACACATATGCTACTGGATTAGCAGAATTTATTGATGCTAATAATGAACGAGGAACTACTGGAACAGCACCAGATGGTGCGTTAGTCGCCGCGGGAGATCATAATAATTGGGGCGATTTAACAGCACGATATACCCGCCATTCAGTTGCAGGAATACCCGGCGCTAATGGTTATATGAGATTAGGACATAAACCGGTATGTGGACTGTTAGAAAGCAATTATTATTTACCTTTACGATATGCTCCGCTTGAACTGGAATTTACAATTGTATCGGATGAGCACGTACCAGTAATTACACCATTTGCTACTCGTGATGCAGCGGGGGATTTAATCAACAACACATATACTGACAAATACGGCTACTATTTCACAACCGGCGATACTTCAACGCAGTGGGAATTGAATAACGTAATTATAAGAGCCGAGGTAATTCAATTAGACAATACGGTCAATAATAACATAGTGAAACATTTGTTAGAGGGTCAAAGTTTGAAATTAGTTTTTCCAATGTATCACACTATGACACAATCATTCAACGCGGCAGGAAATGAAATTAATATGAATATTGTTAAATCCGCTTCTAAATTGAATGGTTGTTTCATTACACTATATCGCCCACCAAGAGCAGGAACTGACCCACAAAATACTGATTATTACAGACAAGACAACTACATTTACAAGCGATGGAATTATTTTTACAATCCGATGATTAATTCTCGTATTTTTGATGGTCCTGATCCAGATGGAGCTGATCGCGCGACATACCAAGGAAAGGGCTTTCAAAATTCAGATTTAAACTTAACGTGGCAATTACAAATTAATAATAAAAAATATCCAGAGTTTGAATGTCAATCAATGGCAGAAACTGCATATTATTTAAGACGAACATTACACTATTTGAACCCTGACCAAGACGCCTTTAGCATTTCATATAAACGCTACAGAGAAGACAAGTTCGTTATTGGGATTTCATTTGAAAAGATGGCGGACACTAATTTTACAGGCCAGAATACGAAACAAGGAGGCTTACTCGTTTTTAAACTAAAAGGAAGTAACAGAGCACTGACAGATAATGAAGATGTGCGAGAATTATTTGTGCATATGATTTCGGAGTCTGTTCTGGAATTAAGGGAAAGCGGGAGCATTCTTTACGATTAAAATTAAAATCTATGATAAATATATAATGTATAAATTCCACAAAATAAATAATAAGAAAAATAAAGGTAAAGTATTTTTACAATCCTCACAAATTAAATATAGTCCATTTGATTTAAAAGATACAAAATATTTAGAACACCTGCACGAACAAATGAAGTTAAGAAACTCACAAGAAGCATCAGTAGCATTAAGGAAAAAGATTGACGAAGGAAATAAGAGAGCAAACTATGTAAATGAGCTGGATAGGACGATGGGTGAATTATATCGTCCTAACTTGCCACATGCAACAAAAGAACATTTAAATAAATGGTATGAAGATACAAAAAAGTTAATATTTACTTAAGATTTATTATAATAATATTAATAATCTAACTATTATTATAATAAATATGGCAACTACAGCAAGTTTAGAATTAATAAACCCATATGCAAAATTTGGATTGAAACGACGACCTACTTATGAAGAAATCACTAATTTGATAGGTGAGAACGAACAATTAACAGGAAAACTACCTAACCGAGATGCTACATTCTTCAAAGCAAGTCCTCAGGGTAGTTTTTTTGACGGGAGCGACCATTTAGAATTATTGAAAGACCAAGAGATGAGAATATTAGACAGACAAATGAGAGAGGCAATGACGAAACAAGAAGCACATAGAAATGGACACACATATGCAGTTCATAGAAGAAACACAGAACCGGCAACAACAACAGATGATATCCAACCGACACAAGCAGAAGAACCAACAATAGCACCTGTGCAAACAGAATTGCAACAACGAGCACAACAAGCAACACAAAGACAGCAAGAAGCACAAGAACAACATAGAAACTTTATTGCACAAGGTGCATCGTCTATTTTCAATCGCTTAATGTTAGGACGCTCATTATCAAGCGACATAACTGACAGCCCAGAATTAATACCAGATGAGGAAATGATGACAGCAAGAGAATCGCAATTAAGTGAAAAAGAAAAATTAATTATATCAAGAATTGATGAACTACACCCAGACATTCAACCGGAGTTTAAACAACAAGCGTTTGAAATATTGTATTCAGTAAGGGACAGGCAACCACGAATTTTTGCTAATAATTTGACTGAAATGAGCAAAGTCGTAAATGATTTATATATTATGCAACTAATTAAGGCAACGGAGTTTGAAGAATTTTCACATCTAGCAAGACTTCATAAGAATGCAAAAGGCGATACAAAGAAACCAATAACAGACCAAATCGCCCAAATGTATGGCGACTTAGTTTATTACAAATATATCGCCAAACCCCAACAAGTAATAGGAGCAACTACTAAAAAGATGGCAAAACCTCCAAGTCGAGCAGCAGGAAGCGGTGAAAGTAAATAATAATATAAGTATATTTAATGATAATATTAACTAAAAACATACTGAAAAGAAAGAAGCAGAAATTCAATGATAAATATGATGACGACAGTTTTACAATACATAACCTAATGAAACCAAACACTTCAACAACAATACAACCACCGAAACTGATGAAAAAGGGCATACCGAGAGAATTTATTGACATTGCAACCAATACAGATACAATCGCCACAGAAACCAGAGAGACTCAAGAAAAGTTATACAATGATGCAAATCAGCAATTAAATATGACATTTGAAGCGTTTAAGGTAAAGGAAAACCAGGACAATATGTTTCAAATAATGCTTAAAAACTTTTGGCGCAACACATACAAAAGAAATGAGCCAACAAGAACACAAGCAACACAAACATTGAAAAACCAACGTGACGCAATGGTGTCAGCCTTTACTAAAATGCTTGACAACAACAAACCGCCAGAACAACCGCCAAAGAAACCACCAGACGAGGATGACAGCGATGAAGAAGAAAAGAAGTTCAAGCTGACAAAAATGATAGAAATAATGCTACACAACGGCGCTACAGTAGCAGATATAATATTAAACTTATCACATACCGCAATTGCAACAACAATAAATATCGCAGATTTAGTTAATCAAATAACAACAGGAAATGCACAAAGTAGCAGTAGCAATTCATCAAATGAAGCTATTAGTGTTCATAGTTCTCCACCTATTACTGTTCATAGTTCTTCATCTGAAAGTCCAACAGAAATACCAGCACCAACTGAAGACGAAGATTCAGAAGAAGAAAACCAACATTTCAATTTTGAAAAATTAAAATCTAAATAATATTATATATAATGGGTTCAAGTAAATCAAAACCAGTAGAAATTGATGACGAAGAGGCTATTAAAGTAATAAAAGATATAGATGTAAATACGATAAGTGAAATGTCAAGAATTGATATTCTACAAATAAATTCATTGAAAGCAATAATCAATAAATTAGAAAAAGTTAATGAATGTAAAAAAGATAAAATATATTATAAATTACCTGCTTTGAATTTATGTAGTTATTCTTTATTTTGAATTAATAATATTAAAACATAATTAATATTATTAATTGCTTATACAACTTCTTTCACTTTTTGGCGTTGATGTTGAAACAGTGCTATTTGTTTCATCTATTAAATGTTCTTCATCAACAAAATTATTTTGAAATCTTAATAATTCCTCGTCTGTTGCCCTCCTCTTCAATGCCTTATAAAGTTTATGTATCCAAGAATTAGTATGAAAATTATAATTACCTCTACGATACAATCCACCACATCTACATAGTTTCATTGGCATATTATTATATTATATTAAGTTAGAATATCTTTATTCATCATTTGTAATTTGAAATGCCTGTTCAAAATTGATATGAAACATTTTGTTAATGTCTTTTGAATTCATATTCACGTAGAAAAAAGAATATGGAGCAAAATTAACGGCTTGATGATACATATCTAATAATTGCTGTTTATCAACAATGGCGCTATTTTCTTCAATAAAACTCATTAGCTCACTGGCATTTTTCAACCTAAAAATATATAATGAACTGGCATTTAAACGAATGATAGGCGCTAAAACATTGTATTTTTGTGTTGAACAAATCACACTTACTGCATCGTGCCTGCCTCTTGTAAATAATCCATGTAATAATTTACTATATCTAACAAATTTAGGGTCGTCTGCGTGGTCATCTATAACGATTAATATTGAGTGCAGTTTCTTTATCTTTTTAGATTTCATATAATTAATTATTTTCTTCTGTCTTTCAATTACATTTTCTAAATCACTTGGATTATAATTATCAAAATAAATTTGTTCTTTTTCATCATCCACGTGCAATTCGTCCCTGATGTATTTTTTAACTTCTGTAAATGTAGGGTCGTTATGGACGCTGGGTGAAAATATAAATATTCTTGCGAATGAATTTCTATAAACATTCAATATTAAATTTTGAATAAGGACAGTCTTACCGCCTGTCGAAGAAGCAACTATAATACTTCTAAATGGTAATTTTGGCACGTGCTCATATTTAGATTGTTTGAATTCATATTCAGTTATGTTTATTGGTTTTATTATTGGAACATCTGTCATAATTGATATTAAAGATATATAGAAAATAATTTAATATTATTTATTGTATGAAAGCATTGCTATGATATGAATGGTGTCTATCGTAGTAGAACAGGCTCTTTCATCAACTTCAATCAATAAGCATTGAAGCTAATTAGTTTGATGCATTGTAAAGAAAACCCCAAGTGCTGTGCCCTCCGAATATTCTATCATGCATGAAAATAATAAGATTAAATAAATATTTTATCTTATTATTTATATGACTATTATCCATTGCAGTTGTGGTAAAACTTATGATGACAAATATTTATTTAAACATCTAAATTCAAAATATCATCAGAAATTTGTAGAATATAGATGGAATAAAGACGATACAATGAAAAAACTTTACAAGAAAAGAAAGACAGAAATGAAAAAATAATTTATCTTATTATTTAATATGAAAAGGAGTTATACAGATTATATTAATATAATAGATGAAATGGAGAATATAGAACAAGTACTAATAACTGATAATAGATGTAAAAAAATATGTTATTTTATTTTAGAATTGATTAAGTTTTTGATACAATATATTAAAAATATAAATATTAATATAAATGCCAAAAGAAAAACAAAAAGAATAAGATAGGTTTAAGTGTTTCTTCAACAGATGAAGATAGCGGAGAAATTGTTAAAGAAACAGCAGTAATTGAGTTTTCTTGTCCGATGTGTAAAAGGATGTTAGAAATGAAAAATGAATTAGAAATAAAAAATAATAAAAATTGTAAATGTTCATGTATTCCAACAAGTTTCAAAATAAGTAAAAATGAGAAGAAAATGAGTATTGATAAAACTAAAGACAGTATCAACTTAGAAACTGATGTCCACAATATAACTTTTAAATTTGGTAGGCAAGCAACACCATCCGATAATAATGAAAACGAAACACAGGAAACTGTTAAACAAATGATGAAAAATATATAATTAAATAAATAAATATCTAAATAAATATATAGTAATGTCTGAAAATGAGAATTATACTATTAATGATTTAATGAAGAAGATAACATTAATTGGTAAAAATATCAAAAACTTAAATGATATGATTAAATCCATTGATGACAAAATAAAACCAGTTGAACGCGAACAACAAAGCAACGAAGAGAAGGAGAAAATCGAAAAGATATTTCAAGCAAAGTCTATAGGAAGACCATCGGGCGACTACCCTACAAAGCAAAAGAAATACTGTGATATGTTGAATACAGGAAAAATCAAACAACCAAAGCAACAAACATTAGAGTTTTATAAAATTACAAAACATGATGATGGAGTATATGTTTTATTTGAATAATTAATATCTAAATAATTCTAATAATATGATTACTTTTAGAATTATTTAGCAACAAGACCTATATAAAATACCTCGTGGTTTGATATTGGACACTTTGATGAGTTTGACGGATTAAGGATTTTGAGTTTGATACTGGTAGTATCATTTGAACGATACTGGTAGTATCATTTGAACGATACTGGTAGTATCATTTGAACGATACTGGTAGTATCATTTGAACGATACTGGTAGTATCATTTGAACGATACTGGTAGTATCATTTGAACGATACTGGTAGTATCATTTGAACGATACTGGTAGCAGTATATAGCTTTGCCATACTATGATTATAACATTTATACCCTTATATGTTATAATTATAATGTAAGTATAGCGTTTTATATATTGAAGATAAAATCCTACAAGGGACACCGCGCCTACATTTTTTCATCATTGTAGGCTTGGATTTACACTTAAAGAGAGAACACCTATAGATAATAAGGATGGAAATTGAAAGAAGGTATTGTAGCACATGCATGTTCAATCAAAAAGCCGACAAGTTTGAAGAAGGGTTCAAGACTTGCAATATATGTAGAGCAAAAAATAAAAGACACTACCACAACAACCCTGAAAAATACAGAGAATACAGAAGGGAAGATAGAAAGAACAATCCTGAAAAATACCAAGAAAGGCAAAGAGAATACATGAAGGAATACAAAACAAGAATGCATTGCTGTTCGTTATGCGATGTTGAAGTGCAACTAAAAAGCAAAGCAAGACACGAGAAAACAGCATGGCATCAAGGAAACCTGAGAAGAAGCGAGAACCCTGAGGAGAAACTGCCAGAACCTGATGAAATCAAAATCATAGATGGCAAAAAACATTTTAGGTGCTTGACATGTAGAGCCAGTTTTCTACCGTATCAATGGGAGAAACACATAATGGAGAAGCATAGGGAAACTTAGAGTGATTGATACAATAATATGAACACTATTGTATCATTTACTGATTAGGAGTGATGATTTTGGTATTAACCACAATCCTACAAGGGACACCACGCCCCAAACAAATATATGATGAAACTGATGAAACGAAGGAGGGAGTGATGTTGTTGCTGTTCTATTTTTTGTCCGGGAAATGGACAAATCGTTTTTAGACAGTTCGAATATTTTTTTGATGACAAATATTTTTTGCAATATATTTTGCAAAATTTCTTTTTTTGAAATGGATGAGGTGAGGAGATTGAGGAAATGACATTTTGGAGGGTAGTTGGTGAAATGAATGAGGCGAGGAGAAAGGAAAAAAGGATGGCGAAAATTTTGGAAAAATGATGATAAAAAAACGGATGAGATGGACAGAAAGGAATGTAGAAAAATGATGAAAACAAATAAGGGTAGAAGATGGAAGATGAAAAAAAATGTAGGGTGGGGGGTATGTATGAAGCAATTTATTTGCGGGGCAAGGCCCCCGACTACTGGTTTCTGGGCGGGTCCCAGCCGTCCTCTCGGTTTTTTTTGTGGGCTTTTTGTGGGGTTTGGTGGGGGCTTCCTTTCACTCAGTTGCCCAAGGCCGACCTTTTGACCTTTTGGCCCCAAAAGGTTCACCTTTTATTCCTGGATCATTTGGGCAAGTGAGTTTAAGCTACTTCAAGGTGAAGTTTCAGCAGGGGATCTGAGGACAGGCCGGTTTCCAAGTTCCGCAATTTAGTCCTGAGCATAGTGGCGGAAGTGACACATGACACTTACGGCAGGGTGCAGTTCGTGCGGCTGAATGGCGGGGCCAAATTGGGCACAATTCGCCAGGCTTGCTGCCTGCACAACGGGACCCGCCAAAACCAGTTTCCTTTTGGGTTTCCCTCGGCAAACCAAACATGGTTTCCTCAAAACAGGACAGACCCAATTTTAGGGACCACCTTTGCCATTTGCACTCATGCAAGTTCTTTGTCATTTTGAGAGCGGGCAACCAGAACTCACAGGCTTACCCTAGTCTCCTTCCAACATGTTCGGCATCCTTTTCGCCTTCGAGCTAACAAATGATGGCCTGCTTCTTATTTGACAAAAGCCCCCAGCCCGGTGAATTACTCCCCTGAAGCTCGGATGCCACTTCTAGAATGCGTTCTATCCCCAACCCACTCCCCCCAAAAGAAAACTGACGGTATAATTATACCCGATATATTTTGTGGCTATCGGTTGTGCCACCTATTCAATCCCTGGTTGTGATGGTAGCGCGAGCCATCCTACACGATCGAATTATTCAGGGTGCTGAACAGCAGCTCCCAAAGAGCCTTGGTCAGAAGACTTTGGATGCGATCTGTCTGGCTGTCTGTCTGTCTGTCTGTCCGTCTGTGCATCTGTTTGTCTGTCTGTGTTTGTTTCCTTGTGTTTTTGTATGTGTTCGTTTGTTTGCTTGTTTGTTTGTATGTGTTTGCTTGTGTTTGTTTGTATGTGTTTCTTGCGTGCCAGATGCAGGGAATGAGTTGGAATGACCCCTGTCCGTCCAACTGGTTCCCTTTCAGTGGATCCCCGAAACCGGTTCATTCCCAAACTGTCGACGCCTGCTGAGAACCAGCAAGTTGTGTGGGCCAATCTTGTTGGGGTTACGCTTTTACAGGAAACATCAGGAAACCCAAAAAAACGTCACCGATTTGAGTCTCTCCTATTTTGAGACAAACCCAGAACACCTCGAGACTCGTAAGTTCCGTATAGCTCCGTTGCGTTCACGGCAGCGCACAGCTTTTGCAATGAGCTGGTTTTCTGAGTTGACTTCTTTGTGTAAATCCACAAGTTACCCCAAGCCACTCTCAAGCTTTGACCCTTTCAGGGCCTTTTTTGGGGGGGGAACACCTAGATGAAGGTTGAAACCAAGGTCGACTGAACATGTGTGTCTCCGAACGAGGGAGCCCGGAAATGGGTTGTGTTCCCTTTGGTTTCTCTTCAGCGCCATCCAGCAAAGGGTGCCATCCAAAAAAGACAAGTTTACAAGTATACACCACATATATACTTATATACTGATATATATATATATATATACATGTTTGCATATGTATGCTGTGTTCATGCTTAAGCCGATAAACGTAAAATCGCAAGGCTAAGTTTTTGACCTCGCAGGGAGTGGACACAGCTTGATGGATGCGGAGGCGCAGGACAAGAAAGCTGAGGAGGCCTCGGGGGGGGGGGGGGGGGGCAGAACCAGAAAGTTACCTCAGAGTTTCCCGGGCCAAATGGCATTTGCTGGTGCCATATATAGGTAGGGAATGACCTTCTGGGTGTTGGGAATGATACCCTTAAAGGGAACCATAGGAGATGATTCAAAGGGGGTTATTCCCTCATTGTGTAGGACACCTTAGGATGAATGACTAGATTCTCATGAAGTAGTTGATCGCCCCTGCCCAGCAAGCCAAGATGCTCTCTGACCAAGAAAGGGACCGAGTGAGAGCTCATCAGAATGTCAGTGGACAATCACGGAACCTTGGTTCCCTCATAGGGGTTGGGGGGGAGGGACGGGGAGGGAGCCCAAATAATCCCGTGTGAAGCCCTTGATACGGCCTCAATAAGGCCTTATTTAGGGCTTACTTGGGCTCCCTCCCAGAGATTCCGATCTCCGGATGTTGGGTTGGCTTCTGCCCCTTAAGATCAAAGGGTCACCAGGCTTCTTGCGAGCACGTCCTGAAATCCATGAAAGGGTTGGTCGCCACCTCGAAGGGGTGGGAGGAGAGGCGTCAGAAGGAGCGCGGGTGTCAGCATTTTAGACCGACCCTGCAAAACGTGGCGCCCTTGCATTGGATGAAGAGGCTATGGCGACCCTGCACTTCACTCGCCGCTGGTTGTTTTTGCGCACGCACTCTTCATCCAAAGCCGATCAATCAATTCGTGGGGGGCGTGCAATCCAAGGGTCCTGAAAGTGCTTTGATTTGGCGGGACGTTAAGACAATTGCAACCCGAGCCCAGGTTTCTTCCCGACTTGTTGTTTCCTCCTTCCCTAGTCCCTAGGTGATCGTCGTAGAGGGCGTCTTCAGCTGGTTCGCAGCATGGTCGATGATGCTGTGGCTGGTGGTTTGCATTTGTGGCCTGGAAGCAGCCAAGCTTTTAAAGAAGGCGTTTGGTCAGGGGAGGCCTCTACAAAACTCTTTGTGGGAGATTTAGAAGGCAAGTTTTGCTTGTTGTCTAGTCACCTGGCCTGGAATCATTTGGGAACCTTTGCCTGCAATGGGATCTTTCAAAGCGAGATTCATCGAAAAAGTGTTGGCTTTCTTGGTTCCATCTTAGCCTGCAGGTTGGAGGGCAAGTCCATTTCCCATACCGTTTAGTGGTTGCATTTTGCTTGGCTGTTAGGACTTTAACTTTTTGCCAACTCATGGGTTTTCCGTATTAAACCACTAAAAGTTATTCACTTTTAGCAGGGGAGCAGAAAGCAACCGAGTCAGGAGTGGTTGCTCTTTGTTTTTGAGTCAGCGAGCGCCACGGGCTACGCACGAAGCGAATCGAAGCGACTTCCGAGGCTCCCTGACGATGGCAGTTCTCACCTTCCAGGGGGAGGGCATTGAGCGAATCTCCGAGGCGCCGAAGCTGATGATTCTAGCGGTTGATTCCTTTCAAACAAACAAACAAACAAACAAATAAACAAACCTTTTTCTAGGCGTTGAGTCCTTGTCCGTTCTTTTCAACCATCGTTCTTTTCTCAAAAACCGGATCTGTTTCCAACCTTTTTTTTATGGTCTCCTGCAAAGATTCGGATCCCTGGAAAGAATGGGGAAGGTACCCCTGGAATGATACTGTGGATGGACGAAAACCGTTTCGCACCACTCTGAAATGGAAGCCATTGTTTGGTGGCAGGGGCAGGGGAATCATCCGACACCAGGGTTTCCTAGGTGGTGCAGGATTTCGTCCTATTTTGGTAGGGGAACCCTCCTCCAAAAAAGGGTAAAAGGGCACTACTGGGGGACCTAGTTGGTATTGCTTTGGTGCTGACTTTGATGACGGTGCCGCGTGTTTGCTTGTGCTTCCTGCTGATATTTCCCACAACCGGGCAAACCAAAATTCGCTTGCGAGGGCTCATGAATCTCTACGAACAACTGTTGCCGGTCATTGACTCATCAGTTGACATTGGACCCTCAAGATTCCATTTATTGCTGGGCTGGTTTCCGAAGGGCCAAGCACTCGCTCGAAGCATCTCAGAAGTTTCTTGGCCCTTCAGGGCCCAAGGCTCGTGACCCTCCCAGAAACCTACATGAACTACAGACAGTTCACCAAACACACCAAAACCAAGGGCTGGGCGAGTCCTCCGAGCTTCTATGAGACGCACCTATCTTGCACCCTCCCCCCCAGCCTGCGCCAGACGAACTCGAGGGGTTTAGTTCACAGTTGTGGGACATTGGTTTTGAAGCTTCCTTTCTGTGAAACGAACGGGGGCCCTCTTCAGAAGTGATGAGGTAGCCTTCCAGGTGGGAATCAACCACTTGAGTATCATTGACAGACAAAAGGCATACCTTCTTGACTTTGTGCCTGTTGGTTTCCATCATTTCCCCTTTTTAACCGAGCAAAGAGCTGGTCGGTTTCTGGCGCGAGGAGATCTCCTTCGTGCGTCAGCAGACCCCGCCTTATGGGCCGCCCGAGCAGCCGGGGATGGCCGGCAGTCGGGAGATCAACGAGCCGTTCCGCCGCTTGGTGGGGTTGCTGGCTGGGCATTGGGGGTAAAGAGGACAGCCTTTTCTCAAGGGGGGGGGGGTAAAAAAAACAAGGATCAAGATTGTGGGCATGGTTTTAACTTCCATTTGCTGACATGAATATGTTTTTTTTGTGTTCCCTTGTTGGCTTTTAGGGGGATCGATTTCACTACTGCACACACACACATACATATATATATATATATATGTTCTCTTTTTTTCCAGGAGACTTCAGCAAATGGAAATTAGGGAGTCGGTTACGGAGTGAGGTGGGGTATCATGGATATCCAAGATCCTTCAAAAGGGATCTTCCTGCTGCCAGCAGGCTTGAAAATTTACAATGTGGTGGCTCCCAGCAGCCGGGAACCACTTAACTCAAGTGTGAAACAGGAACCGCCGCCGAATTCCACGAAAGGGTCCCGCATTGAACATCACACTATGTGTTCTAGGCTTCCATTTGCTTAAGAATAGTTTTTTTTTTTGATTTTTTTCTTTCTACGGTTGGTGTTAAATGGAATCTATGATTATTTGAAACATGTTTTGTTTTTCCCATGGGCTTAAGCAAATGGAGGTAGGATGCTAGACAGGTGCATGAGTGAGGTGCGTCAAAAGCCGTCATGAGGGGAGTCTATTACAACGACCTGTTTTGTTCTTGTAGGGTAGGCTAGTGAAGCAGAATCTGAAGAAATCTGGTTTTGGTGTACCCCATTGGTTGAGATTGTGCCAACCAGAGTTGATTCCTGGAATTCGGACTTCGCATTCCAGACAGCCAGCCAAAAACCAGGAAACTTATTGGAAACAAACATGGCTGAATTGAGTTATGGCACTTATGGGCTAGTTGGCTTTTTGGATTGGCGCTTGGGGCTAAACTGCGTGCTGTTGCAATTTCAGTTTTAGCAGAGTATGTTTGAGGTCTCAGACTAAGAATGGGAATCGACCCCTGTAGTTGACACAAGGATGACAGCTCTACAGTTGATCCCTGTATTGATCCGGGCCTGTCACCACTGCACCTACGCAAGCCTGCGATCCTTTGTTCTCAAAAGAGGGAACCCCACCACCTCACCTGCCTTTCCCTTTCCTTAACCCAAAATGGGTGTGCTCCAAAACCAGTCACACACCTTCGACCGCCCACCTCACCTGGGTGGCTGTCCATTTTGGGTTTTCCCTAGCCCAGAAATGGGGTACACTCCCCCAGACGAATGGAAGCTCCCAAGACCCCTTTGGAAGACTTGGTTTTATTTGCAGAGGCCTTGTGGAAGCTTCCATGTTTGCCTGAGGGAGTGTATTCTTCAAAACCCACGCCCCACACGCGGCTTCGCCCGCCTTTGAGGCTACAAAAAATTGATATCCTCCGGGCGAAAATTTCAATTTTCGCCCGCCCTTGGATTGAGGCTACCACCTGCCCCAAGTGGCGCTCTTTTATTCCATGGCCTCAGCAGCGCTGGGGCTCTTTACGGCGCCTTTGGCGCTTTTTTTTGGTTGTTCTTGGGGGGGTGGGCCGAAAGTGCCAAGAAAACCGCGGGGTGTTCTGTTGGGTTTGAGGTGTGGGCGCCTTGTCCCCATTTTTGTTGGTTCAGCTTCTGAGTTTGCAATGGGGAGTTTTGGGGAAAGCCAAAACAAGCCAACAGCATGGGCACATTGCCTCAGCATTTGCTTCAGCCTGTGGATTTGCTGTTGTCTAAGGTCCTGTGTGTACACCCCGGCTAGATATAGGTTGCTGGGGTATGTCTACCGGATGGCCCAAGTAAAGCCCAGAATATCCCCCCACCACTGATGTTGCGCTATGTTCCTTTGGCGTTACAAGTGGGACGTTTGTCCAAATCCAGAAAGCCCTGACCGGATGAAGCGGACCATTGTGATGTAAAAGGTGCAATCCAATCCCCTCAGAGTTCGAGCTTCATTTTTCCTCGCCGTCGCCAAGGACCCCCTCGCTTTTGACCCCTTTAATTGCATTTTACGCTGGGAAACCGGCACGCTTTCGATTGCGGTAAGAGTCGGGGTCAGCTAAGGGGGCGCTGAGTATTATTCCCTGATCGCAATGAGGGTCGAAGTAGCTCGGTCCGAAGGCCCCTTCTGCGGAGCCCGAGGATCGTCTAATTTGTTGGTGAAGTGTGTCTTGGCGTCAATGAGCCCCCTATTTGCAACCCCTAAATCAATAGATATTTGTGCTGTTAATAGGTCCCAAGGAGGTTTCCGCGACAGTCCTCATCCAAATGGGGCCCGCGTTTGCCTGGCACAAAAACCGTCACAGTTGTAATCTGCTGAGTATGGAGTTTAGCTAAAATTGCTCAAGGCACGTGTTCAGGTTTGTCAATTCAAGTTTAACAGACACACATTAAAAATACAGTTTACAACTTGAGCGTACAATCAACATAGGGGAAGCCAATAAGGGTTGTCCGAGTAGTGTTTTAGCATTGGGCGAATCAAAACAAAAGGGAACACACATATATATATATATATATGTATATATATATATACATATATGTACATGGTTGTCTGACAAAACTCTTTCCAGTCCTTCCAACTAGCGCTATGGTAAGTAACCAGTGGAAACCATCAGAGGTAAGGACATGTAAGCTTACCTATAGTGGCTTGCCTGGAAGCACTGGGGTTGATTAATACCGTAGATGGACAGAATCAGGCACCAGGGTGTGGGTGTTTCTATTCTGTAAAGGGTGTCCTCCATCCCAAGTGCGCTGGGCATGGAGACTGTCCATTCACAGTATCACCTTGTTACACCTTCCATTCATGGATCCCTTGGTGGGTTCTGGAGTGGTACTATGCACTGAACCAAACACATGCATTCCCAGAACAGCCATTGCTGTGGATGACTTCATCGGGACTGGGCGGACTGCTGATTGCAGTTCTGGGAGTGCAGTTTTTGGTTCAGTACACCCGCAAACCCCACCACGGGTTCCCTGAACGGAAGCTGCAACAGGGGGAGGTGGAGACCCAACGGCAGGTCAGCTTCTTCGCCAACTCCATGCTGCTGGAGACCCAGGGCACACCCCGCGCCGTGCCTTGGTTGCCTCGGCTGCTTCGGCGCCAAGAGTGGAATTTTCCGCTCGGCCCACAGAGGGAAATCCCATACGATCCGAAATACGCATATGTGTATGCAGAGATATCTACATATAACCTAGTATGTATTTTTAGATCGGTCTCATTATGTTGTTTAATTGTATATTGTATACGCTGTATATTTGGTGAACATCATTTAGGTGAGATTTCCGAGCTCCCCTAATCTTGCGAGCCAGTGGAAAGCTTCGACCAGTGGAAAGCTTTTTCTGAAGCATTTGGTGTTGAAAGTCGTCAGGCGCGCGGGTGACCACATGCGGTCGAGTACAGCACGCATGAGTGTGTGGGTGTAATATCATAGCTCGAACTTCAAGTCCTACTTTCTGCTTTGGTAGCAGTGTGTGTTCTTCAGTGTCGAACAAAAGAGGTGGACATCAATATGCTGATCGCAGAGGGGGTGCAGATCTACATGTCCCGCACCTTTCCCGTGATTGTCCTGATCCTTGTGTCTGCTGCTTGGACGCCAGGGCTTGCTGAAAGACCTCACGGTTGAGTGAGGCCCATGCGAGGCAAGCACACCAAGGCAGCACCACCGAACGCAATCAAAGACCACAACGAAAAACGCAGCGGAACAGAAGACAAAGCAGAACAACGCGTCACACACATACACGCCCAACCTCCAGGCGTTGCCAGCCTGAACGCCCAACCTCTAGCAAGGTTCTACTTCGGGAGTCCAGGGTACGTAGACAAAATAATTTCCTTGTGTCTATGGGGGTGCTTAGGGACGTACGGTGCATACCCAAGACAATGTCCTCATGTATGGCTTCTGGAGGTATATTGATATCGACTAAAGTCTTAAGCGCTGTTATGAAACTGTTGTGCGGTACCGCGCTGTTTGATGTGGCTGATATGCATTGTGTTGCGTGGAATGCTGTCTTGTGCTGCTTTGCGTTGTGTGGTTTGCAGCGATAAACGTGGAGAGAAGCCAAGCAAGAATTGATTCCCAGTGCTTCTTCCCGGTTCCCTGCGAGAGGAACAATCGAAGGCTCCCCCCCACAATGCCGGGAAGTGTTTGAAAGAGCGGACAGCAATTCAATAGATCAGACCAAATCTCACGGCTAGGAAGCTGGTCACCTGGAGTTCATAGGGTTGTTTTGCAATCCTTCCTGAATCCTTGGGGGAAGGGAGTCTTCATGTTTTTCCCAGAAAGGCTTCATGGTGATTGTACCAAGCTTGTTTTCGTTAAATCAATTTAGGGTCACCCATGTTTGGAGCAGGGCCTGTGGCGTCTCCGCGATGTTTCATCCTAGGTGACCCAAGTTTGGAGCAGGGGGGGTTGGGGTGGCCTGAGTTGTGGTGCTTTCATCCGCGACTTCTCAGGCCGGGGGCTACGTCTACGTCACCGCGGGCTGGGGCACGTTGACCTGCTTCTGCGCGGGGGCGCTGCTGAACCTCGTCTCCGCCTACGTGGGGGTCCGCACGGCCGTCCAGGGCACCTGCAGGAGGGGGACGGCGACGCGGTGAGTCGAAGGAAAAAGCGCGCATGGAAATTAGGTCCCCCAGTGCTGCCCTGTTACTTTTTGGTGGTTGTCGTTAGGAAACATTTTACATTTTTGCTTATTGTGGTTTAGTGGGAAATCCCCTCTTAACTGCTAAAATTTAATTTGTTTGCTCCCCTTCCAACGTCAATCAAGTTTTGGTGGGAGGGTTCCTACTAAAATAGACCACAGAAAAAAGAAACGGTACCCTTATTCGAACCTCTCAACTCTGGAGGACCTAGGAAGGTAGCCGCCCTGCGGTGTTTGGGGGGCGAAGGCAGGAAGGAAGCCGCCAGATTTGGGGGGGGGGGGTCGTGATTTCATGGCCATCTCCCTATATTTTAATATAAGGAATACGTGTTTAAGACTGGTGGGTGGTACATGTTTTCATGTGAATCGAGAAAGGTCCCCAATTGGATTTTCATGCCCTTCGGGGGCTAACCAGGGATTCCCTTGAACATGGTGCCCCTTGAGGCGCCAGAACTCAGAACCCTCTGGGAGGGTGAGGGGCGCTCATGTGCATCCACTTGGAACCCATGTTGAGACACAACGGAAAACCGGAAAACCCCGAGCGTTTTGCCGGTCGGTGCGGTCGGTCGAACAACCCCCTCCAGGTTGGCCACGGTGATGGGGGAGAACTTGTCCAGGTCCGTGCAGATGGGCATGTACACGGGCTCCATCGGGGGCTTGTTGTCCACCTCCCTGGCCTTGGGCGGCCTCTCGGCTCGGGATTCGGAGCCGGCTCCTTTGGGCCCCGAGGCTACCCCTTCTTTGCTGGTTTTTTAACGGGAAAACCGCAGGGAAAGCTAAAACCACTGGTTTTTAATGGGAAAACCGCAGGGAAGACTAAAACCACCGATTTGGGGGTCTTCCCTGGAAAAGGCACACCTATACGAGAGACCTGCGACTTCCGACAACACATATGGGATCCGAAGCGACAAGACCAGTTACAAACGAGCAAACGAGCAATGGAGGCTTCCAATCGCCAGCCAGTTCAGAATACGGTTTAGTTTATTTATCATGTCCCTCTGATGGTGTTAAAGGGAGCCTATCTTGTCACTATTGGACTTGTATTTTTTGAGTTTCCAGCAGGTTTAAGCAAATTCTTAATTTATTTGTTCTCTTCCATGTTCGGTTGACCAGTGTCTATTTACGTAAGACAACCTTGACACAACAACTCAACAAACACGGCGGCGACGGCATTTTTTCTTTTGTACACCTGAGTGCAAGTGTGTAACGCTCGCTAGATTGTTGCTGTCAGGCCACCATACCAGAGGACGAGAATTGCAGGTTGAGCCATGCCACTATCTTTCAGCGCTCTGGCAGGCCCACAGTCCCCCGATGGCCACAATGAATATTGCCCTTGCAGCCCAGGGGGGGCAATGTCCGGTCCGCGTGTTTTCTTGTTGGGGGCTTTCCCTTTTGCAGTTCGGCGGCCTAACATGTGGTTCTCCTTCCTGTCCAAGAAGGCTAACATGTGGGCTCCCCCAAGCAGCTTTTGACATGGCTGAACGCAAACCTGCCCCAGCTGCTTGCATCAAGGTAACTGTGACATTTGACACTAAGACTGGTGACTGGTGTGATCTTGTGAAAGTGATGCCAGCCGGCTCCAGCAAAAGCATGTTCATTCCGGTCAGTGTCGAATTTATGTTGGCATGAGGTGGGTACCGCCTCTCTGCAGCTACCTGCATGCTTAGTCTGCGATTCCAACTTCATGATTGTGTGTGTGGTGTGTTTGTGCGTTCTCAGGCTTCCGCCAACAGCTGTAGTGCCAAGCATGCCATCATGCAACCTTGCGGTCTTTTTTGGACCAAGCAAAAGGACATACCCTCCCATCAGCCAAGATGGAAGTGCACCAAGCAGCTTTCCAAGAGTAAAGTCGTCTTTCTACAGAAACCTCTGCACTTCTTCCATCTCTATCGCTGGAGAAAAAAAAAGCAGTCCGGAAAGAGATCCGTGTCTTTACGGCCCACGGCCGCGTCAACCGCCGGCGGTTTTTTTCTCTTTCCGTCGCGGACGCCCCGGTCTCTGGGTCTGTGGCGTCGAGTCGGCCTGGGCGCGACTCGGATCGCTCTAGGGGTTGATTCCCCATTCTTTTCAGCCATCGTTCTTTTCAAACACCAGATCCATTTCTTGAGGGTTTTGGCTGGTTTTCTAGGAAGATCCGGATCCTGGAAAGAATGGAAATGGAAGTTAGCCCTAGAAGTGCATGTACTCTCCAGATTGACATGGAGCCCAAGCAAAATTCTTGTGTAGAGGAATCTCGGCATCTCCTTTTGGGGCGCCGACTGTGGAGCGAAGGCATGGCGGGGATGTGGTTCTGGGCGCTGGACTCCTCGCTGCTCTCGGGCTTCGGCTCGGGGGCCTGACGCTCGGCGGAGGCTTCCGAATCGGGGCGAAGCGATTGGTGGCGCGTCCGATGGGATGTTGATCAAAGACCCGTTGGTTGGCGGTGTCCTGTTTTTTTCTCCTGTTGTTTTCTCTTTCTTTTTTTTTCTTCTTGTTTTCTTGTTTGTTTTTTTTTCTCTGAAACCCTCTAAAACCAACGCGCACAAGTAAGTGCACCTCACCTACGACTCCCGCAGAAACCGCCCCTCGCTAAGAACACCCAGGTCCCTTTCTCTTGCGGAGCCTCCCCTGCCAACTTGTTGGAAGCCAAATGCAGGAGCAACACCTGTTACTACCCTTTTGAAAAGCTTTTCTTTGACACCAAGCCATCCATGTGAGGAAGTGTTCCTTAGCTCCCCCTCCCCTTTAGGCACCCCTTATCTGATACCCTTCTTTCGTTTCAGATCAAACCTTTGATGAGAGTTTTCTGCAACTCATTTTGTCTGGGAAGCCATCCATGTTGAGAGTTGTCCACACAACCAAACCATGCATGTTGAGAGATTTCCTCGCATATGTTGAGCTTTCCTCACACAAATCCAGCTCCCAAAGGCCTTTTTTTTCACCCAGGCATCGTGTCCTTCTATCTGCGCGTGGGGGGCGGCATCTTTTCCAAGGGCGCTGACCTGGGTGCCTCTCTCAGCGAGACGCCTGGGGGTGTCGTTGGCTGTTTTTTGGGTGGCCCGCCGCAAAAACACTTTTTTCTTATTTGGTGTGTGTGTGTGGTCCCCCTTCAAACAAAAAGGTGGTTTTTTTTTTTCTGTTTGGTCCCCCGGGAAAAAACACACACACACACACACAATGATGCCGTAATTTTCCATAAGAACACGGCGAGCCGGCTTCACCTTTGACCTTGTGGTGTTCCATTTCTTGCACTGGTTTTTAAAGGTTGACAGTTGGGTCCAAACTGGGCACGCCAGACCGCTGAACAAAATCCTGGAGTTGGAATGGATCAAGCCCTATAAACCTCCCAACTGCTGGAGTTGGTTCGCCCCAATGCCCTTGATTCTGATTTCCTGAAAAGCTGAAGGCCGAGAAGGAAGAAAGTCAATTTGGAGCCATAAATTTGGAGTCCCCTGCATCCTGGGGTTTCTGGGCGAATTCCGTTTTTGTTGCCACCACCCAAAGCGGCGAACGCTTCAAATGGGACAACCCCAAAGCAGTAAGCAAGGCTTCAGAATTTCAATTCCACACGCCCAAAACTTGCGACTGAGTGGCGTTGTTGTTTTTGTTTTTTTCTCTTCTTGTTTTCTCCGCTCAAGCGAACATGTACAGATGTTGTAACATCAAAAGAAGAAGTTGCCCCGCACTGCGGCCGTGGAAGGTTTGTGGAAGGTTTGTTTCCGCGGAAGCGACCTTGTCGATGTGCACATAGTGGTTTGATTCCAATTAGGCGGTTGTTGCCAAGCACCTACCGTGCGCACGAATTCCCTCGCGGAAGCTACCTTACTCAGTTTCCAGAAGCAACTTGCCAGCGGAAGGCCCGCGGAAGCACTTCTACGGAAGGTACCCTTCACACCGTGGAAGGTTTCGCGCAAGGGTTTGATACGTCAAGGCAAATTTAAAGGGAATAACAACCACCACTCAACTGGTCCCGTGAGGCTCCACATCGTGATGTTCAAGAATGAAGCAAAAATGAGTGCTTTGTTTCAGGATACCCTTTTTATGGGCTTTAAAACAGACCCATCGCAAAATAGGCTTTTGTAAATCATTGTTCCGTGGACGCCTTGGTGTCTTTTTGTTTGTTGGAGTCCCTCTAAAAATCGTCAACCCAAACTGATTCCATTTTTCAAGCTTGCACTGGGTTGCAACTTGCATGTTCGGCCAACTGGCAAATTCTTTCCTAAACACAAGGTCAACACCTCTGAACACGGGATTTCGCGGGTAACCTGGGTTGCTACGTAGGCAACAAAGCATGGATAGGTCTAGCCGGCGGGCCTTGAGGCGGTGACCTGGTGGGGGAGATGAACGAGTCGAAGGTGGACGAAGACCGGCGGGTTTTCTCGCTGCAGCAGCGGATGGCGCCTCGGCGAGTCCCGGGCATCTCGAGCTTTCGAGTCTGTGCCCTTTTCGGGTTGATTGACTAGGTCCCCCAGCGATCGGTGCCATTAGGTGCCCTTTTCCCGTTTCTTTTTTGGAGGGAGGGTTCCCCTACTAAAATGGACTACAGAAAGAAGGGTACCCTTATTCTAACCTCTCTACTGGAGAGTGGAAGTCGCCCTTTCCTGGTGGGTTGTTTCGCAGGAAAGTGAAGAAGAACAGTAAAGTGAAGAAGAAGCAAATGGAGGGGTCTCAGTTTGTTTCAATTTCTCCAGGCTCCCCATTTTGCACCCGTAGTTTTTCTACCCAAATGGTTTCTTCCAGGAGCCCGCCATAGGTAGGGGCACCTGGATGTTGCGCCCCGGTTTCGGGCCCTTTCCCAAACGGATTGGATGGGTTTTCTGTGGAATCCCCCTCTTGTTTTATCAGCTGTTCCTTTTTTAATGCTCTTTTAGTACCCTTTTTGCCATCCTACAGGGGTGGATCCACAAAAGCCGCAGCCAAACCGTTTCCTAGATTTCGGCATATGTGTTCTGAGTTCAGTTTTAGCGGTTGGCGGCGGGACTCAGCCTTGCAGAAGGTCAAATGTGGTTTATTGGCGTTCCGGGCGTCACTCGGGTCAGGGAATGCTAGTTTCCGAAAAAGCCGAATATAGTTGAGAAACCACGGCTTTCAGCTTGCCGTCACGCCTCCATTGTCTTGCTGGTGCGACCGGGAATGAGAAATGGAATGACCCCAAGAAGAACCATCCCCTATGGTTTCCTTTATTCGGGGATCTGCAGGTTCATTCCATTTCTCATTCCCTACCTATCGCACCAAGTTGCTTGGGTAGGTGGCATAAAGATGAGGCAGCCAGCAGTGTGAGGTGTAGGCGGATCACACGCCGAGGAGTCGATCGCTAAGAACCGGAAGGAGCGTTTGCGCCAAGGCCAGGTGCATTTTGCCAAGGGATGTTAGGACTGAATCACTTTTTGCCAACTGATGGGTTTTCCGAATTCAACCACTACAAGTTTTTTTTTTTTTAAAGCAAAATACAAAAGGCGGAGCAGAACGCGACCGAGAGTTGTACTCGGGTCGAAAGAGAGAAGTTGTTCGCACCGCTGGAAGAGCCAAAAGCTTGCGCCGTTGTGGAGGGAAAGAAACATGACTAGGTCCCCCAGCTAGGTGCCCTCTGTTTTGGGGAGGGCTCCTCTAGTAAAAAAGACGACAGAAAAAAGGGTACCCTTATTCTAACCTCTCTACTGGAGGACCTAGATGAAGATGCCTATATATAAATACATACATGTATATTTATCAAGGCCAATCAACGTTGAACACATGTTGCAAGTGCTTGGATGGACTAGCTGGTGGTCAGTAAGCGATTGGGTTGTCAAAATTCCTCTTTCAAGAGGGAGCTAAGGAGCTACACTGGGTGTTCTGCAAGGGCACCCGCTGTCAGAGGTGCTGTTGCTAGACGGTCTCGGAGTCTCCATGGAAGTTGATGTAATTTGTTGGAATCGAAGCTGGGTTCCACTACCCCCAAGCCACTACACCCAGGCTAGTTTGGGGTATCGCCTTTATATGGTGGCAATATAGTGGCTGTACATCCCATTAAGCCTCTGGGGGTAGTGGTTTGGGCGTAGTGGACGTCATCTTAGATGGAAGTGGTTTGCCGAGCCGACCCCGCCGAAGCAACATGGGCTCCAACCATGGCCAAGTCAAATGCCAGAAAATCATGCGGCGGATTCGTAGAACATGTTGTCCCAGTTTTGCTGATGGCATTGGTGGTCGCCCAATGATCATGAACTCATTTCTCATGTGCGGTTATTCTCTGAATCATGCACTGGGCATCTCTGTGTGTATGATTCGCCAGTCCTCTGAAAAAAAGGTTTGGATGCGTTTTTTTTGTGGATTTCATTGGTTCTTCCTCCTTTAGGTTCTTTTTTAGTACTCTTTGGGTACTTGTTTGGTATCCTATAGGAGTGGATCCACAAAAGCTGCATCCAAACCGTGTCCTAGAAGTCCAGCGTTGCTTCATGTGTGCCATCCAAACCGGGCTTGCCGGACAACTTCTTGAGCCAGGCCTGGAAGATGACGAAGAGGAGGCCCTGGATCAGCTGAGGACAGGGCTTCCGGTTGCAAACCCCGGCTATGGATGAAAAACAACCTCCTTCAAGGATTCCGCTTGACAGGTTTCTATCCTTTTGATCAGTTTTGGTTCTCCTTGGGGGGCCCTGGTTTGTTGTTCCACAGTTGTGAAGCAACCCCGGAGTGAGGATGCTGGAGGAGGAAATGCACGACATGTGCTCCGCGCCTTGGCCATGGCCTATCGACTGGCGCCAGTTTGAAGGGAACGCCCAGTTGCTGGCCACCGGTAAAGCCAGAATGACATCTTATGCTAGTCCAATTTTGGGGTGCCCCCTTCTTACAGCATCAGGCAAAAAGTGCAACTAACTCCATTCACTCAAATTGGCATTTGACTCACTGGTGTAGATGTGAGGCCCCTTGCCTTTGATACTAGATTCTCTAGATGAGTTGATTGTGACTCACCTGGGTTGTTTCATAGTGTTTCCTCCCGGGCCATTTGGCCATGGGTGAAAATTCCGTACATCCCAATCCCCACTCAAATAGGTTCAAAATTGGGTGGTGGATTCACCTACCCCAAAACGGGATCCCAAAGCGGTTTTGACAACCACAGCCATTAGGAAAGCCATGTTTGCGACCGTTTTTGGGCAAACTTGTGGACATGACCCCTGCCTTCCAGCACACTTGCCTGAGACTGTCGAGGCCTGAGGGTACAAGAATCCGAAAAGCGAAGAATGACTAGGTCCCCCAGTAGTGCCCTTTTCCCCTATTTGGGGGAGGGTTCCCCTACTAAAATAGACTACCGAAAAAGTTGGTACCCTTATTATTATTCTAACCTCTCTACTGGAGGACTGAAGGATGCTGTTGCAATGCTTTCTGAGCACAAACATCGGGCGGACCGAGCTTTCTGTTTAGGATCTGCATCCCATCGACTTCTTGGATGAGGTGGGCGAGGTCATCTGCGATCTCGTCGGTACCTGCGTTGACCTTTTTGCCCCTTGGCCAAGCTCGACGGTGTAAAGGGAACCCCTCAGAAAGGGGGGAGTTCCTGGTGGGTTTCCCGAAAAAGCAGCCTCAAGAAGGCAGGTGTCAAAAACAAGGCAACGGGCGCTGGGAAGCTTGTCCCTTGATACTTGCGTTCAAGGGAATTCCCTGTGAAGTGAAGTTGCTATTGGGATGGCCCACTATGGTTTCACATAGTTGCGAAGCGGCTTGAGGAATCGGTGGTCTTAAACCTCGCATAATTGCTGGACACTTGTTCATTTTGCGGAGTCTACCCAAGACCCCCCATCTACCCCCCCCCCCAACGATCCCGGGGGGTCCCAGCGAGGTTCCACCTCAGTCATCTTCCAGTGGGATTCCTTTATTTGCCAGGCACAAAGACTGTCAAAATGGTTATATGTGAAATTGCTCAAGAGGTCTTTTTTGGATTTTGGACTGACATGAACGGTGGGGTCAACCGATTTCACTATTGGGCAGACCTTGACCTGGGCATCCCCTTGATTCAAAATCTTGCACCAGTTGGGGCGGTTGACAGGACACACCACCAACCGCAAGACTTGTCCATGAAAACGGGCTGCTCGTCTTTTTTGGGTCGGTACCCCCTTGTTCGGTGGGTGGGTTTCAAAGGGAACTCAAAAGCTTCCAACATTTATTGCAGTGGGGTCCACCAAGAAAGATCAGCCACCCAAATGGCAAAACGGGGGGGGGTGGGGCATGGGGGGGTTGGGGGCCGTTGGTCCGGGTTTGGGTGGGGGCATGTCGGGGCTGGGCTCGAGGAGTCCATGGTGCTGATTCTGAGCACCTCCGCCATCATCGGGGCGAAGATCTCCTCAGTGCCCCACGTCCTGACGGGTTTGCCCTTTTGGATCGTTGCCTCTGGGAACATAGGCAGGGCGTCGCCCGGGTTCCGTGTCTGTGTTTTTTTTGTCCGAGGGGCGGGTAGGAAGGGAGTGGCGTGAGACGGGAGGGTTCGACGGAAGGGTTCGTTTTTGTTTTTTTTTGGCGGGGGGTGGGGTAGGAAGGGAGGTAGGAAGGGGGTGGCGTCAGACGGACGGGTTCGTTTCTGTTTTTTTTTGGCGGGGGGTGGGGTAGGAAGGGGGTGGCGTCAGACGGGCGGATTCGTTTCTGTTTTTTTTTTTTTTTTTGCGGGGGCTGGGGTTGGAAGGGGGTGAGACGGAAGGGTTCGTTTTTGTTTTTTTTGGCGTGGGGTGGGGTAGGACGGGGGTGGCGTGAGACGGAAGGGTTTGTTTCTGTTTTGTTTTGGCGGGGGGTGGGGTAGGAAGGGGGTGGCGTCAGACGGACGGGTTCGTTTCTGTTTTTTCTTGGCGGGGGGTGGGGTTGGAAGGGGGTGGCGTCAGACGGGAGGGTTCGTTTCTGTTTTGTTTTGGCGGGGGGTGGGGTAGGAAGGGGGTGGCGTCAGACGGACGGGTTCGTTTCTGTTTTTTCTTGGCGAGGGGTGGGGT
This sequence comes from Effrenium voratum, assembly GCA_963377175.1. Lineage (NCBI taxonomy): Eukaryota > Dinophyceae > Suessiales > Symbiodiniaceae > Effrenium > Effrenium voratum. Next base: position 2,246,143 of record CAUJNA010001112.1, read on the forward strand.
TGGAAGGGGGTGGCGTGAGACGGGAGGTTCGTTTCTGTTTGCTTTGGCGCGGGGTGGGGTAGGAAGGCGGTGGCGTGAGACGGAAGGGTTCGTTTCTTTCTTTCTTTCTTTTTGCTGGGGGTGGGGTAGGAAGGGGGTGGCGTGAGACGGGAGGGTTCGTTTCTGTTTTTTTTTTGGCGGGGGGTGGAGTAGGAAGGGGGTGGCGTGAGACGGGAGGGTTTGTTTCTAATTTGTTTTGGCGGGGCTGGGGTAGGAAGGGGGTGGCGTGAGACGGAAGGGTTCGTTTCTGTTTGTTTTGGCGGGGGGTGGGGTAGGAAGGGCGTGAGACGGCAGGGTTCGTTTTTGCTTTTTGGCAGGGGGTGGGGTAGGAAGGGGGTGGCGTGAGTTGGGAGGGTTCGTTTCTGTTTTTTTGGCGGGGGGTGGGGGTGGCGTAAGACGGCATTTGTATCAACGATATGTCATATTTCCCCAGTCAAAGGTGAACTCATGAACCGCAGACTGGGTTGATGCCACCTGAACAGCTTGCGAAAAGGATGCCAATGGGAGATGATTTCCAGAGGCGCTCAATGTTTACCACTCAGATGGGCTCACCCTCCGAGTTTCCTCAATTTCGGTTCCTGGAACCTCGAAAAGTGCCAGTTTATATGAAAACCGAAAGTGATGAGCCCCTGACCCCTGCCCCGGTTTTTCCATGGAACAAACATGAACAGATAAATTGCAACTAGGTCCCCCAGTAGTGCCCTGTTACCCTTTGTTGGGGGAGGGTTCCCCTAGTAAAATATACGATTCAGGAAAAATGGTACCCTTATTCTAACCTCTCTACTGGAGGACCTAGGCAATCTGTGAAGGGGACATTTTGTGAACCCTGACCGGTTTCCCATGCAAGAACCCGGCCGGGTTTTCAGAGGATGTTCCCGGCCAGGCTGTGCGGTGGCAGCATGCAGGGTGCACTGCACTGAGAGCCGCTTGCCAGCCGATTTGTGAAGCAACCGAGTGGGGTTCATTGGGCTTCTGTAGGATGGCTGGCTGAAAACGTTTTTTTTTGGGGGCAGATGCTGAAAACGTGTTTTTTTGGCAGATGCTGAAAACAGGTTTTTCAGACAGATGCTGAACATGTGGTTTGTTTGTTGTTTCTTTTCTGTTTTTTTTGGGGGGGGAGATGCTGAACATGTTTTTTTGAAGCAGATGCTGAAAACTGATTTTCAGACAGACGCTGAAAACGTTTTTCTCAGGCAGATGGTGAAAACTGTTTTTTTCGGGCAGATGGCTGGCTGAAACCTGAAACCGGCAGCAAATAGCTGAGTCGTCAAGCTGTCGGAGTTCCCCAAAAAGCCGCAAGCGCCACTTCAGCAGAAGCGAAGGGACGAATTCGGATTGGACGCGGCTCTAAGGGGCCCACCTGGTCACACTAAAAAGGCCAGGTGGCTTCCCACGAGATGTGGGGGGATGTTGGGGGCAAGTTGGTGGTTCCGAGCAGTCACTGGGAGTCGCATGCTTGCATATCCCCCCCGAGTCCCCCTGCGTTACTCCGGGTATCTCAGTTGTTCAAAACCGACCTTTCGAGTGGCCTTTTTGTCGTCCCTGATTTGGTCTACTTTCAGTACAGGTCCCAAAAGGTGATCACCTTCTATTCCTTTTTGGGCAAGTGAGGTAGATGACCACGCCTTCCTTGAAAATGGGTTGGCAGCAGAACCCTTGATTCACCTTTGGCACTGCTGGCCCTCACTCCCCCCTGCTGTTGAAGGCAATATGGCTGGCTTTGGCCAGCGTTCCTGTTTTTGTCGGCCCCATGCCATGTCCAAGAGGGTTGACATTTGGCAAATAGATTGCGGTCTCCCAACAGAGCCGCTGTACCGGTCATCACGAGTTGCAATTTCCGGAGCTTCGAGGCTCAGCCAGAGTGCAAGTGCTCAGGATACAGCGCCAGAACTATTCGGTGGTCGATGCGTGCTAACTTGCTCCTTGGCCTTGGCTGTTGCATGAGCTCACCTGCCCTGTGTCAAGGTACCCCAGTAGTGCCCTTTTACCCTTTTTTGGGGGAGGGTTCCCCTAGTAAAACAGACTACAGACAAAAAAGGGCACCCTTATTCTAACCTCTCTACTGGAGGACCTAGGTGTGTAAAACGACGCTCACCATGATTTAGGGCCTTTACTTGGGGATCCCTTCTTTCCGGTTTCGGAGTTGTTTCAGGGTAGGTCTGAATGATGTCAAGCAACCGGGCGTTGAGTTAGGCGGTCATTTGTGAGAAATCGCGTGTGATCGTTTTTGGGGTGGCAGGGGCGGTGGGGGCTTCAGATTCCCAGGCAAAAGCGCACTCGATCACCCACCAAGAGGTGCTGGAATGTGCTGGCCAGGGTGCCCCGTGGTCGCTCAAGGTCAAGCCTTATGCCAGATGGTGGTTTCCCTTGTAGTGGCGTCCCGGTGTACTGGGGCTGAATGAGTAGGAAAATGGTTGGGTCCCTATTTCATGGTTGCTGTTGGGCAACATTTTACATTTTTGCTTATTGCGGTTTAGTGGTTGAAACCCCCGCTTAACTGCCAAAATTAAAATGTTTGCTCCCCTTCCAACGTCAACCCAGTGACCCTAGAGATGCCCTAGAGTTGCCCAGGTTGGCTGTGATCTTCTTCGTGCAGTTCGTGCAGCCTCTTGTCACGAGCGCGGGTCCGTCCAAAGTGGAGGTTGACCCTTTCCCGGTTGATTAGACGGGAAACCAAAGGAAGACAAGGATTCTTTTGGGGGGGTTGGAAACGAAAAGGAAAGCCGCGCTTCTTCTTTGTTGTGGTTGGTCTTTGTTGTGTGTGTTTTTTTGGGGGGAGGGGGGGTCCCTGTTTTGACACATACGGAGGTTTAACTACTAAATTCTATGGAGCTCACGGTTTTGGGTGGCAAACTAAGCTTGCCTTGAAGGTATTTTGGGAAAATCGGCCCCTCACTTCCCAGGTCGCATAAAATTAACTATGCAGACTCTCTTACCTCTTACATGCCCTTGGCTGCCGTGTGATTGACATGTCGTTTGCGCCAGGAGTTCGTTTGCATGGGTCGGCCAGTTTCTTTCCAGCCACCAAAGGAAGAGAATGGCAGAAGTTCCTTTGGGCCGAGAGGGGACCTCCCACGGAAACCTGGGACCGCAATACATTGGGGGGAGTTTCTGCACCCTGGCGGAACAACACCCTTGAATCGATGGATCCTGCTGGTGTCAGAGCCATTTGAAGAGTTTTCGTTTGACCGCTTTCTTTTGACTTTTTGCGGTTCGCCAAGGAAACCCACCCCCACAAGTGCCTCAAAGTAGCAAACCCCGACGCTTGTCAATGCTTCAACCGGGACACTGGTGCGTATTCACGCGCGGGCCAAGGGTGGGCGTGAGTTACCTGGAGTGGGTGCATGGCAGCATCACCTTCGCCATGTTTTGGCACTTCGCACCTCGGCCCGGAGCATGACGGAGCTACGCAAATTGTTAGGTTTCCCGAGGGGAAAAGTCAGAACGGGAGTGGTTTCCCGTATATTGCCTTTCAAAAAACACCACAAAGGGTATAGGCACATGATTAAGAGTCTCAAGGGGGGTCGACCAGGTCTGGCAAAAAACATATTTTGGAGGAGGCTCCCCTGAAGCTCCCTTACAATGCGGAGGAGGTTCAGAGTTGAGGTTTGAGCAGGCTGAGCCAGCGGGAAAAGGTTGCTGCTTCTAATTATGGCTGCGGGTGGGGGGAGGGCGTCTTTAATCAGAGCGTGTTCTGGGAGGTGCCAACAAATTATTCAGGGGTGCTTTGGCGAAACCTTGTGGGTGCCTTTAAAGTATCAGCGAAAACCCGGCGGTTTTTGCCAGAGGGGGGGTATTAATCATAGCAATCAGATGCCGATGGTAATTACCCTCAAAAACGAGACACCCATATTTATCCGCACCTCGGCCTGACGTTGCTTGCTGTTCGGGTGAGTGTACACATTCATTGAGACTTCTCTCGATTCGTGCAGCTTGCTCTGACGGAGCAACGGTCAAAGTGTTTGCATAACTACAAGCTCTCCGGTTCGAGTGCATATACCATTGCAACACTATGACCATTTTTAGTCATGCCCCCCCAGAGTTTTGACCGTGTCTTAATTATATTTTGTGAGGGTGCACCATTTGGAGTATTTGTGGCAACATATTGCAGCACCTGTGTCCCTTCCGCTCCAGGTGGTTATCTCCGTGATTGGCCAGCTCTTGCCAGAGCTGCCTGGCTCAAGCTGGCGCCTGGGGCTTGGGAACCGAAAACTCACCCAACATGCAGCTGAGAAAAAGACCAAACAACAAAAACCTGAGGCCGCGGGGCTCTCATGTTGACTTCGGATGAATCCGAGGAGCACACCTAGGGAGTTCGGATTAATTACGTGAATCCATTTGGAATCGAGGCCGGCCACGGAGAAATGAGCTTCCTTGGACAATTTACGACGGGCTTAGAGATTTGAAACCCGGTATCTGAGAAAGTTATAGCGACCCAGGGGGTTTGCGACCCTTTCATAGGGATCCCATTGTGCTGTTGAAGAATCATTGTACTTCCACAGCATATGGCGTTCTCAACGGCATATGATTTTTGCACCCTGTCAACAAAGAGAGCCTGAGCCTGAATTTTCAGCTACCTCGTGATTGACCTTGTCTCTTGGGTGTAGTGCCTCTTCGTTTTTTGGAGGTGGGCACTGACCTTTGGCCTAAGCCGCGTGTCTCGGCCATGGCTTTCAGCCGCTTGCTTGGGGCGGACACGCGGACATGTGCGTCGCCCATAGGTGTCCTTTTTAGGTTGGTTTGCTTAAACAAAAAATAGAAAGGCACTGGGTTAGATGGGTCTCATTCCATTTGCCAGGGCCGTCAATTTTTCCAAAAGGACACCTGTGGCGTGGCCTGCAGGTTCTGCGTCATGGCCGGGGAGTACTTCACCTCCCCGGACTATTGGCCCATCCGAAACCTGGCGGCCAACTCGAAGCACGGCGTGGTGCAGGCGCGGGCCAGGCATCCCACAGCTCAGCCAGGAGGCACGAGGCAACCGTCTCCAACTGCCACCGTTTTTGGTTTTAATGGTTCCTTTAATTACCACGCAAAAGCCACATACTCAAGCCCATTGTGGTGTGTGTTTGAAATTTCGAACGCCTCTAAAAAGCATGACTCATCTTGGGCCCCTTCAATGCAAAACAAATCAGGCATGCGCATTTCACGTTCCTGCCCGTTCTGCGTGGTCCCCATCCCACGGGGGTTCCTTACATCCGTTTAGTGGTGTAGGTGTGTCCTTTTGTTTAGGGTACCCATTTTGAGGGGGTGGGGGCCAAAAAAAGGATTTACCCACGTGTGTAAAATCACCGGAATCTAACCGCAATCCCAGACGATAGGCGAGACATCCTCTTGTGATGTCTGTTTGGTAGATCTATGTTGACCCCCAAACCTCACCAACCCAAACCTGGGAAGATGTTTTTTTTTCTCGGCGGATTTGACCCCAAGCTCCAAATCACCCCCTTGCCCGGGGGAAGCTCTACCACCCTCTAACCCATATACACCAACCTACCCTAACCTTTATACATTATAAACCGCTTGACTCGTTTCTTGGTGGCTCCCAGCCATCCGGTTCCTTAGCTTTTTCGCCTTTCAGTGTTTAGTGGTAGTTTCCATTTAACCCACGAAAAGTTAAACTTTTCGCGGAAAATCTGAAACCGGGCAGCCCAGGTTTAAGACCTAGACGTCACCCGGCCCGTCCGCCCGGAGGTCGTCTTGCAGGGCCTCGGCCAGGGATTCCTCTCCACCGCCAGCCCTGCGCTGCTCCTGGCAGCTCGGCCGCTGCTTGGGGCTCGCGGCGGAGCGAAAGCGCGCGGCCCTGTTCTGGTGCAGAAGCCATGAGAAATTTTGATGGGTTGTATGTTGGGTTGGTCGGTTTTGTGGAGTGCCAGTTTTAGTCAGCTTCAAGTCTTTTTTGGCGGTTGGGATTGGTGGTTTGGAGGTGTTCCCGGGTGGGTTCCCACTCGCCCTCTACAAGAACGACAAATTCAACTTCCCCAACCACCGGTAACCAATCCAAGGGACCAGGTAAGGGTTACCGGATTGTGGCCCTAAAAGGTGAACGTATGATTTCCGGGTCCGTTGGGCAAGCGTGTTATTTTTATGTTGTTTTTTTTGGGGGGGGATGGTCTGTACCATAAGGTCCCATTTTGGGTAGCTTCCCAGGGTGGTTTGGAGTCGAATCGGTGGTTTGCAGGGAGTTCTCAATTTGCCCTCCAAAAGTTCATATCCGCAAGCCACCAATTCCAAGTACCAAGGGTTTCCTGCGGTGTGATTCGGATTGATGTGGTTTGGAGAGGCGGGGGGTTGAACCCCAGGTCCTGGAAACGGTGACCCACATCCAAATCATTTGGGGGTAAGGTGGCTGGTGAAATGAGGCGTGGTATTATGTTGTGCATGTTGTTTAGCTGTTATGGCTGAGGCGACGGGGTCTTTGTTGCACGATATTCTACGACCACTTCTTTTCAGGGTTGAGCACCCTTGCCCAGACACGCTCAAAGAATCTTAAAGATCACAAAGTGACCAACTGGAGAGGTGCTTGGGGGATGGTAGGAGCAGTTTTAGGACCAAAGTCTGGCCATATGCCACTTGCGCCCCTCTCAGGACTCTAAGGCTACAAGTTCTGTGTGTGTGTTCTTTAAGTATGTGGCACAAGTACCCGTAACAACGGCCCAAGTGCCACCGCAAGGGTCGAGTCTTTTCGGGTCGCCCTTAGCACTGGTAGGATGAGCCGCCGACAGATGGACTCCAAAAGTTGAAGGCGTCCGAGTCGGAAGGCTAAGTCATGATCCAGAGCAAAGCCATATACCCTCCCACCAGCTAACATGGGTTTGTGCACAGACCCCTGTAGAAAGACTACGTTCCTCTCGGAAAAGGGCCTTTTTGCACTTCCATGTTAGATGGCGGGAGGGCACGATCTGTGCTTCTCCCTGCCATTCTGCTTTCGAGAACTGATGATTTCATCAACGGCCCTTGGGTTATGACTTCCAAGTCGAATTGTGCTCCTCAACTACTAGCCGCAGCTCCGGGTCGGCATAGGAATTAAGTTGGGATCTCCAGCTCAGGGGTTTAGCGATACTACACATATGCATCCATGGTCCTTTCAAGTTGATTTGGATCACCGGTGGCCAATGTTTTGAGTCGTTGCTTCGGACTGGTTGTCTGAAGGGATATAGTTGGAACAGTGCCATGGGCTCGGCGAATCATTGCCTATTTGGTGGCGCTCTCTGGGAAAAACGAGCTTACCATGATGTGTCACAAAAGCACGGGCCAAAATTCAACCGCTGGGGGACCGCTGGTTTAGTCCTTATTTCCATCTACCGGGGCTCCATTTTGGGCACACATGCCTGACCCGCAGCCACATGTGGCAACTGGGACGAGTCAGAAGCCTCAGACCGGCTGAGTTGTTTGAGGTCCTTCTTCACAATTCAGGAGTTTCAGGTATTGGAAGCATGGTAACATATGTTGCAGGGACGAGTTACTTCCATTTTCTTAAGAGTAGTTGGTTTATTTCCCCTTGTTGGTTTTGAAGCTGGAATTTCTCACTACTGGACAAATCTTTTTCTTTCATTTTTTCCATGGGCCTTAAGGTCAGCAAGTGGGACGAGTTCGAAGCCCTCAGACCGGCTGAGTTGAAAAGATAGGGTTTTGGTTTACCTGGTGGTATCAACTACCAGGGCCACCCATCTAAATCGATTTTCCCAAAAGGGACACCTGGAAGTATTTTTTAACATGTTGCACATGGGGTCCCGGGTTCGAAGGTCTCGAGACCGGCGTTGAGGTCCTGGCTGTGATCGTCACCTGGGGGCTGGAGGGTCACTACGGCCTGGCCTTGCTGGCCTCTTCCTCGGTGAGCGGCCGCGCGGCGAGATCAGGTATGCGATGGGTGCACTTCCGGAGGTCCGGGAAACTGGGGGCTTGTGCCTTTTGGGGTTTGGGTGTTTTGGGTTTGGGTTGGGTCTTTTGGGGTGGTTGTTTTGGGGTTGTTTTTTTGGGTTTGTTTTTTGGGTCATTTTTTTTTTGGCGGTTTTCTGTGTGTGTGTGTGTTTTTGTTTGTTTGATCTTTGGGTTTGGGTTTTAACAAACCAGCTTGGACTTGTTGTGGCCAATCTACTCGGGAAGTGAGGTCCACCTTTCGGATTTCCCAAAATCGATAAGGTTTGCCTCTGCAAGGACACACACCCCTTTTTTCAGCTGGGGTCGGGGTGTGCAAATCCAAAGTTCTCATTGCCCCCGGAACTGTGCTGCTATTGTACGGTGAGTGGTCGTTGTTCCATGTGTCAAAACGATCTGAAGAGGGCTAAGAAATATTTCATGTGGTGGTTGTCATGCCTGGGGCGAGGGATTCATCACCCCTGCATGCTGCGGTCACGAAACATATATTTGGTGTTGTGCAGCATGTCCAAGATTGTCCAAGTGTTAGTTGGCGCGACTTTGCACTTCTTGCAAGGCCAGATTCAACATCGAAGAAAATATATGTAACAATAATGTACATATAATTAAACAGGAAAAAAAAAAAAAAAAAACATGAGGGTTCAACAGGGCTCCTTAAAAGATACATTTTGCCCATTTGAAACATGGCTTTTTCCAAAACAAAACAAAACATTGACAAGGCAATGCTCAGGTGTAGAATGCATCCGGACCCTGTTCAAGGCGGCTGAGAAGCCAGGGTCATTTCGATCAGGTACTGGCTTCCAGGGCAGCATCGCTTCCTTCGGTGCGATCGCCACGAATGCGCACAAGCAAGTGCACCTCACCACCTACGACTCCCTCAGCAGAAACCGCCCCTCGCTTCATCCTAGGTCCCCCGGCTAGGTGCCCTTCTCTCCCCTTTTTTGGTCGGGAGGGGCAACCCCCTACTATCCCCTACTAAATAGACGATTCTTGAAGACAGTTGGCACCCTTAATCTAAGCTCTCTACGAAATCATGTTGGGAGTGATGTTGCAAAGCCATTTTGTCATTGCCTTGCTTTAGGGGTCCCTTTTTTTCGCGAAGGTGAACTAGTCGCTTGGTTTTGTCTGGCTTTGTGCCCGAGAGATGCCTTCACTGGTTGACGCATCGGCTTCTTTGGCCCTAAGAGGCCCCAAAAAAATTGGCAAACAACTTGGCAAACAACTTGGTTGCCTGAAAGGACGGCATTCCTGGTTGGAGCCCCGCGTGTTTCTTCTTTTAGCGGGGTCGCGGACACGCGCGTCAGACATGTCAGACAGCCCCGGGCCCAGGTGCCAACATTTGCGCCACGCGGCTCGGCGTCGAATTTCGGGCGATTCGCCGTTGAGCCAGCGGAGAGTTGGCGATCATTGCGGTGGATTCCCAAGAGCGATTGCAAAGCAGCAAGCCATTCCTAGGTGGGGGTGGTTGCTATCAAGGGGTGCTTAAAATGCCAATGCCTCCTTTTGATTCCTGGTTTTTTACCGTCACAAACCATGGGATACCGTAGTCCCTCTCAAAGAGTCGGACTTCCCTACTTCCTTTTAAGGCTTTAGGGCTTCCAGAAAGATTCAGAGACGTCCCCTTCGCGGAGCTTAACCGTACTTGGCAATTGTGTGGAAAGGCCGTGGTTCGTTGTTAATGTTAGCCCTGGATTAATAAACCCCTGGTTGATTAATAGGGGGGTGTCCCCGTTTAGTGGGGATTCATCACTTTTGGAGGGAGCACCCCCCTAATAGTTGGACGGGTTTATTAATCGTGGGTCAACATTAGAGAATCCTCATTTGCCTCCCCGTGTTGAGACATAGCAATTGAAGACCCTGCTATTGGGTTGGATCTTTAGACTCTAACTGTTTGGTTGAAATCAAGTTGGGTCTTCCACTAAACCACCAAAAGTTAAACTTTTTGCAGGGGGGTCAACAGCAACCACGCCAAAAGCCCCAAACAACAGCTGGGGGTGCTTCTACACACCAGCAAAACACAACTGAGCAAGTAGAGACATTCGACCTTAAAAGGCACCTCCTTGCGTTTCAAAGCCGCCGTGCCGCTTTCCGTTTGCGAGGATCGGAGATTCCGTGCCTTGGCGTGGACGCTGGTGGGTTCCGTTCGAATGTTGACCCGGATTTTCTCGGCCTGTCCGACTGTTTTCGAAATCCTCTTAGGCACCTCCCTTCAGAAACCCTAGTTTCTGATGATTCCCCTGCAAGAAACAAACCATGGTTCCCATGGTTTCAAAGTGGTGCGAACTGGTCTTCGTGCATCGCCAGCATCAATAGGGGGTGGTTTCCCTTCAAAAGTGATGAACCCCAACTAAAAGGCGACACCCTCCTGTTAATCAAACAGGAAAGCTTAGCTTCAACCGGGGTTCCCATTAGCCGGATTGAATCGACCCCTTGGGCCATGTGCAGAGTCACCCCACACCAGCCCAAGATTCATTTGCATCTTGCTGAGTCTCGAAGGTCACTTCTTGCTTTCCCGCAAAGGCAGCCACAATGGATGATGATGATGATACAGATAGGTGTGGAATGAGAATGGAAATGAGTGTTGGGTGGGAGGCATTTCCCGTCTGTTAATCCTGGAAATTGGTAAGCCTCCATCATATTGTCGTTGCAGCGGGTAGACCCTTCCTCTGTCCTGTACCTCTCATTCAAGGATTTTGTTAAGGGAGAAAGAGGTACAGGAGAGAGATAGGCGGGCCGTCCTCTTGTCCATTCCTCACTATAGAATCTCTTATTTGGTGAGGAATGGTTATCCCTCCATGTCTCGCAGCTTCCCTGTATATACTCGCCATATCTTCACTTGACTGGCGAGTGAGAGATGAAAGGTGGCTCACTCCCGCTCCCTTTTGGTCCCTTTGTCCTCTAAAACCCTGAATCCCAAGCTCGTGGATCTTCTAGCGGAAAGGTATGGGATGAGAAAGGATACAAACGAAAAGACGCCAGGAAAGAGTGAAGTGGCTGATGATGATGATGATGATTCTGATTCTGATAATGATGATGATGATGATGATGATGATGATGATTATTATTATTATTATTATTATTATTATTAGATATATTATGACGACAGAGTTCCGCAGAACCAAGGGGTTGCACATCAGGAGCTACATCATTGCTATGCACGTGGTTTCGCACCACTAGGTCCATCCATTCTTAGAGAAACACGGGATAACAAAATTTGGAGCCCCCAGCCCTAGCAGCTTGGGGGATCCCCACCCCTTAAAAATGGAATTGGGGGAGGGGTGACCCTTGAAATCCTTCCAGACAAATGGAATTGGGGGCCCCCCACCCCCCTCCCCCCGTACTTGGGGGATGTTGGGGGTGGGGACCGACTCGCCTGAGGCGATGCAGGCGGGCAACACGGTCTCGGCCATCAACGCCTTCAGCGCGGTCTTCGGGGTGGCGCTGACGATGCTCGCGGAGATCTACACTGCCAGGACCTTGGACTACCAGGCGAGCGGCGCTCGGAGATCTGCCCGTTTTTTGTTTTGTTTGCGCGTTCCTCTTTTGTTTTGTTAAACATAATGATGTATTGTTTTTATTCTTCGACTTTTTTACCTTTGCATTCTTTGTTTCGGTTTTTGGGGTGTGATCCACCCGTTTTTTTGTTTTTTGTTTTTTTTTTTTGTTTTTGCATATTCTCCGGCTTATTGACCGTAGCATTTTTTGTTGAGGTTTTTGGGTGTGTTTTTTCTTCGGCTGTTTGACCATTCTTTGTTTCGTTGTTTTTTTTCACATCCAAACCTACACATGTTTATTGTTCTTGGCATGTGCTTTTTCGGTTTTCGGGTGTTTGGATTCTGGGCTTCCGGCCCCCCACCCCGCGGCGTGGTTTTTGTTTTGTTTCTTCTCTCGGTTTTTGTGTACACGAAGCTCGCTGGGCAACTGAGCGGATCCAAGCCAAGGGACAAATGGTTAGACCTTGTCGCGGGGCCGGGGGAGCAAGAGTGCAAGTCACAACTTCCAGCGGCCGTTTGGACAACATGGGGCTTGACAGGTGGCCGGAAACCGTGAGGCGGTCTTTGCAGGATTTGTCCCTGCTTCCATACTTTCGTTTTTTGTGAGTTGAAGGGACCGCAAGGTTCTGAGTTTGTCGCCTGCAGCAAGCGTAGTGTTCCTTGCAAAGACGAGGGCCCAGGGAATTGTCCCATGGTCATTTGGGACGCGCTCGGCGAGACTCCGGAGGGTCTGCCCAAACTTCATGAGACTGGGTTTGATCTCAGAATTCTAGGGGTTGATTCCTTTACCAGCTGTTTCCCTTCATTTTTGATGGTTTCCTGAAAAGAAGGATCCCTGGAAAGAATGGGGAAGGTAGCCCTAGAAAAAGCTTGAAATTTGTGCTCTTCAGCTTTTTCAGCAAACTGCCCGTTCTTTGCGCAGGCTGTCTCCGGATCTCCTCTCTCGGAATGGAGTCAGGCTGGTTTGGTCTTTGGAGTGGTCATGCCGCTGCTCGGTCAGCATGACTTCAGGTGTGGCCCTCAACTTCGTTGCGATGTTGACAGCCCTTCCGCTTTCACGTCCAGCTTGGGGATTGAGTCTGTGAGCAACGTGGGTGACATCCATACTGCAAGTCAGCGGTGGTTTTGTATTGGATTCCGAAGGGAAGAGGGCTTCGCCCGCTTGCCCACTGCGCTTTTATTGTGGATTGGTAAGTGGATCCTTGGTCAGAGTTCCGCAGCATACTCAAGCTACCGCAAAAGAGTACCAGGGGAGTGAGCTATGTCGAAACATGCCTTCGCCATACTGTCGAGGCACTCTCAGGGCACCATATTTGAGCGTGCTGTTTTTTGGAGGGCACCATTTGTTTGGTTTCAAAAAGCAACCAGTCGGACAACCAGTTTTTTCTTTGGGGGGGGGCGTCCCGTAAATAGAGACACAGCCATTTGGTTTCGCTGAAAGGGAAACTAAAAGGAGGTCCACAACGTTTGGGGTCTGCCTAGTCCAGACAAGCTTAAGTGAGCAGCGGTTTTTAATCAAATGAAAGGGTTTATGCAAAAAGGGAACTGCATGTACTTTGCGGAGGCAATCCTGGTTGGGGGCGTAGGCTCAGCGCGTAGGCTGTTGTGTCACCCCTCGCGTAGGCTTTTCGCGTAGGCGTTTGCTGAACAAATCATGACTGTTTGCCATGTATGAAGGAATTTGCTTCTTTTGCCTTCCTTCTGTTTGTTTTGCAGTCTTCGCGTAGGTCCCGTGTAGGCATTCGCGTAGGCTTTCAAAACATTTTGGGTACGTAGACCTTTTCTAGCAGCCAGATCCTTGGACAGATGTGGGATTCTCACTTGTACTGCATTTCTGATCTTGGAGCCGGAGCTGCCAAAACTGCACTTGCACTGAACAGTTGCGATCTTCCAGCTGGAGCTGCCACAGTTCACTTCAACACTTGATCTCAACATTTGCCCGCGCAGGCATTCGCATCGGCACCTGGAAGCTGACTTGTGCTCGCGTAGGCACCCCTCGCAGGCCGCGTAGACGCCCCAAACCACCAAAAAACAGTGCTCAGGCGGGGATAGGCAATCGAGCCAAGCGGTCTTCTTTGACAATTGCAACTAGACGAATGTGAAATTTCTCTTTTTGGGGAGTGGAGGGAACCACATCAAGGCAAGGTAGACCAGATCTGCGTGCTGTCTGAGTTTTCCAAGGGTGTACTCAACGTGGGACAGCAAGTGCGAAGCATTCATTAGCTGTGTACCCGTTTCCGCGTTTTCCAAGAATTGAGCAGTGGATTTGGGCCTCAAACTCCGGAGGCCCCAAACATCCCCAAAGTCCGTCCTCCTCTAGGTCCGCCAGTAGTGCCCTTTGACCGATTCTTTGTTTGGGGAGGGTTCTAAAATAGACTGCTGAAAAAAGTTGGTACCCTTATTGCAACCTCTCTACTGGACCTAGTTTTGTTGGGCCAGGTGTTCGGGAGACAAGGGGCGACCTGCCGTTGGCCGTTGCGGTGAGGTTCCTGTTCACGGGGAACACCACCATCAGCTGCCCGGCGCTCAGATCGCACCACAAGACCCGCCTCGAGACGAGCCAAAAGGAGGTGTCTGCAGGGTTTTTGCTTCCAGATTTGATGGTTATGGCAGAAGGCGCATGTACTTATAGTATACGACCTATGTACTACCAGATTCCATGGTTACAGTAGAAGGCCTATGTACTACCAGGTTTTACGGTTGTTATAAGTCCTTTTGGGCCGCGTGGGTGCCGCTCAATTGGCTGTCTGGGCTTGCCATGGGCTTTCGTGCTCGTTTTTTTTCGGGACTTCTATGGGTCGCAATGGGTGCTATACGGGTCTCCCATCAGAAAACTGCGGTCCATCGCAAAATGGGACTGGCCGGAACCACAGCTTGTGTCGCAGATGTTCGACGGATGGTTGTGGAAGGCTGAAAACAAGTCCTGAATGACAAGTAATATATAATTCAACTTATGGCACAAATCCTTGGCTGACACAAAAACGACAAGCCCTTTGTTACTTAAAAGTCGAGCCTCTTCCTATCACAGAAACCACAAACACTTGTTAAACCGGCCAGAAAACTTCATTTGTTGTGAGCTCCAGATTAAGTGTAGAGCTTGAATTCAGACCTGGGAGGGGGGGGGAGCAATTTCCTGACCAATCCCCCACACGAAGTCCTGAGATTGAACCCCGTCCAGGCCAGCAGTGCCAACTCTCAGTTTCTCCTGCCCTGGAAGGTGGCGCAATGTGCCCATTCAGACTTGACTCACCCAGCCAGTGGACACACTTTACACTTGTGTTCTTGCTGCTTTATTTTGGTGGTGGCCCAAGAAGTGTACACCTTTTTTTTGGCTGGTCACTGGCGAAGTGAGTTGATCGTCACTTCAATTTCACGCATTGGATGGCGCAATGTATTTCCACCAGCCTTGGCAGCAACATGGACCCACACAAACAAGGGGGTCCCGGTAGGTTTCATCAGCCTCTCCCCCACGGATGACAAATGGAAGTTCCACGAAAGATCACCCCTGCGACGTAAGCGGATGCTGGGGTCCTTTTGATGGAAGCGTCGCCTGTTGGGGGGAGGTTTTATGGTTTCGTTTTGTGCAAAAGCAGTGTCGTGACGAGCTCGGAATACCTAAGGGTTGGTGTCACGTTGATTGCCTCACGTCAATGCCGACGCAGTCCAATCGTTCCAAGCGGTTTTTGCGGAAGACTGCCCGCATCGTTTTCTGTTTTTTATCACTTCATGGGAGGGAGGCACCGGAGGGAAGCCAAGGAACGAAAGCCGGCAACGAAGCGCACGGAGTGACATCAACAATTGGATCTGTCCTTTTTTTGAGGGTACCTGTTCTTGTTGGGTTGAATGAAAAGCCAAGAGGAAAACCACTTCTTCTTCTTCTTCTTCTTCTTCTTCTTCTTCCTTTTTGTCTCTTGGGGGGGTGCCCTAAAAGAAAGACACCCAATTCGCAACAAACACTGGCAAACCCAGAAAGCAAGGGAGCCCTGGCAAGCTGTTCTCCGCTTTGAGGCCTAGAAACGTCCAAGGCCTTCATGCGGTTCTGCAAGGAGACTTTCCGTGGGCGTTTGACCATTTTTTTTGAGGGGCCCAAAAAATGGCGCAACCGTGTTCCCTTTTGGTTTTCCCACCAAGACGGGGAGACAGACCGACCCATTTTCATTTTGGTTTCCCTTAACCACCAAGACGGGGGTACCAACCAAAAAGGCAGACCCATTTTCATTTTGGCCATCGGACACTTTCAAGTGTCGTAATTATCCAGTCGGAAGCTCGCCGGATATGGATCACTGGGTTTCCACGACCGTTGGATGGTGCCAACGATTGGCACCAAAGTAATTCACCCATCGCATTGCCCCCCCCATTTCCCATTGAAAGATTTCCCCCACAGTGTGTTTAGTTTTCATGAGAAGATTCTTGGGCTCCAGAATGATCATCCAGTGACAGTTTTGAGATGCGCTAGACTCCATTTCTGTAGCTGCATGTGCCTGCATGTGTTCAATTCGACATAGGAACCGTGTAAAATTTGTTTGGTAGCTCGAGCGTTTTCGGCAAGTCCTCTGACTCGGAACATGAATGTTGCCATGGATGGGAGAAGACCAGCTGCAGCTTCCGCGCGTGTTGACC
The DNA here is from genome assembly GCA_963377175.1 of Effrenium voratum. NCBI lineage: Eukaryota > Dinophyceae > Suessiales > Symbiodiniaceae > Effrenium > Effrenium voratum. The sequence continues at coordinate 2,262,168 of CAUJNA010001112.1, forward strand.
AAGTAATAGTTCCTGCCCTCATTCCAACAAGGATTAGACAGCCGAACTCCTGGGTCCACGCTTGTTTTGATGCTACGGCTCGACGAAGATCCTGCACCTAAGAAACCCCATGATACTTCCCCTGTATTTTTTTGAACAAACAATGGTTTCCCATGCAATATGGTTCCTTGCACTTTGGATCATGTTGCAAGCGAGCAATGTGTCAGCAATACGCTAGGAATCCAACACCGTGTCCAAGATCACCGATGTACCCTTCCCGCAGTCGCACATCAAAGGACTGCCTATGGCGCTTCAAGTGGGCTACTTTGGGGGGCGGGTAAAAAGAGAGCTGAATGGGTTGTACGTCAAAACCTATTGCGAAACATATTTTGCCAGATGGCGCCGTGTCCGACTATTACGCGAAATGGATTTGCGACCCCACAGATCCACCAATGTGCCATGCTGAAAAAGCTGGAAATCAGTCTATTCCATACTTAAAGCAATGAGGTTGTTTCGCCATTTCGGTCCTTCGCATTTTAGGAGGGGGGGACCTGTTCTTGACATCTGCTTATTGTTCCATGGGGCGAAGGGTGTCAGGTGTGGATGGGCTACGGGAACTCGTTTCCTGTCTCCCGATGCCAATTTATCAAAGAGGACCACACGCAACATGGCGCAAAAACATCAAAGTCAGCACCCGGCCTCCGGTCCGCCCTGAACCAATGGGACTGCAGTGCAAAGACGGGGGCAATGGTTCATCAGTTTTGCGGTAGCGACCCGTTTACGTGCCTAAACCATGGTAAGACAGGTGCTGTTTTGGTTGGCAACCAGAGCTGTTTCTGGGCAATCTTTGGAAGGACGGGTAGCATTGGCAGAAACTTGCTGGCACGATAGGCAGGGAATGAGAAATGGAATGACCCCAAGAAGAACCATCCCCCATGGTTTCCTTTATTCGGGGATCTCCAGGTTCATTCCATTTCTCATTCCCTACCTATCGCAGCAGCAAGGAACTGAACCATTGTTGGATTTGGCGTGGCGGGCATCTTGAGTCAGGGTTTGGCATGTGGCTTGTGGATGCCAAGGCCTCAAGGGGAAGCGTTTTTTTTCCCTCCCCTGGCTTATACCGAAAAATGGTCTCTCTTTTCTTGGGTTTGTGCAAAGTGATGTGCATTCGGGTTCGTGGGCTCTGTCTTGTTTTGTCTCCCTGTGTTTTGTCCTTTTCGGGGGAACTTTTCACCAACGAGTATCCTTGAACTAGTACCCTGGAAACCCATCGGTTTTTTGGGCGGCGCCTTCTGTTGGGGAGTCCCCCCCTTGTTGCTGGCTGTTTAGATGTATGGTTTAATTTTTACCTTGGGTCACGCAAGGAACGGGTTCCCTTTGTAGTGGCTTTGCCTCAGGGAATATGGAGAAGGATTGGCCAACCCACACCATTTCGAACAGCATATTATCATCTAGGCGGTGCAGAAAGGTTCCAGTTTGGCGCTAGCTTTGTTGTTTCCTTGCAGCTGGATGGCCATCCTACTGTGGATGGACGAAATCCTGCACCACTCTGCAAACATGAGAAACGATTTTTTCGTTGGTGCCCCATGCTTATGTAGGAAGCGCCCGGGTCGCGTGGAAAGGAGTTCCGCCTTTGCAAAGGCGGTGTGTGATAGATGATTTGCCTTGGTTCCCCCACGGGTGGGACCCACAAGTTGCAGTTGTCACATGCAAAAAAATGATGGCTTGAAGGACTTCGGATTCTGTCGTCTTTTGGCACCATCACTTCCATGCGCTTCTCAGCTGGATTATGTTGGGGTCCAAAGGCTGCCGGTGTTGTGCTGCAGGAGCTCTTGAGATTTGAGAACCTACCCTTGGCGAGCCAAGGGCAGGGCAAGAGCCTTGCCATAGCACCTACTAGGTCCCCCAGTAGTGCCCTTTTACCCTTTTTCGGGGGAGGCTTCCCCTACTAAAATAGACAACAGAAAAAGGGTACCCTTATCCTAACCTCCCTACTGGAGGAACAGTGTGCTGCAACTACGGGTCGAAACTATGATGTTGAAACCTTTGCAGTTCCCTTCTGTGTCAGGCAGCTGGGGGAACTGCAACTTCATGATCGCGTGGATCAACAAACACCCAGCTGTCCCCTTAGCGCTGCCCCACTTTCCAAATCAGACTTGGCCATCGCGTGTGTGCATCGCTTTGACCAGTCGGATGGCTTGGTAAGGCTTGGTCTTCGGCCCCATCATCCACTCGCGGCCTGGCAGTCTTTGCATGGGCCAAAAGGTGCCAACTAGGTGGTCTTGCTGGTGCGATAGGCAGGGAATGAGGGAATGAACCCGGGGGTCCCCTTAAGGAAACCACTAGTTGGATGGTTTATAGGTGTCATTCCCTCATTCCCTGCTGAGCACCAGCAAGTTGTTAAAACATCGTTCCTTGCCAGATGGTTGTGACGTCCCTTGAGTGGCATCCTATGGATGGCAGCCTTTGAGCCCAGACAAATCCCATATCGCGACCTCGTGTCAATTGGCACCTGTGGGGTCGTAGATGGTGTTTTGGCAAGACCTCCCCTAGGGAAGGCAGCACAGGCACTCCAGGCGGACATGTTCAACGCGCGTTTTCGCTGACAGGTCGCCCTTGCGCGTTTCGAGTTTCTCCCAATCCAGAAAAATGCGCGCGCGATGAAATGCTTCAAGGCCGCAGATGCAGCTTGTGAAGACTTTATCACCGTTCTTTGCTTGATTCAAGGTAGGTATAGGAAATTCGAGCAGTAGAGAGCGGATTCCACATCACTGAGGATGATTTGTCCCCTGCTGGGTGGATTCTTCCTGGGCACGCGCGGGCTGATTTGGCTGCTTTCGGGCATGAACGTGTTGGCGCCTTGTCTCAGATCGGTTGCGCTTCGTTTGTAGAGCAGGGTGTATATTTCCGAGGGCTGAAGAACTACCCGCATTTTAAATTTCGGTGATATGATCATGGTCTAGTTTCGGTTCTTAAAGTACCGCACAAGTGCATCAGGCTTTTATTTATAGGCCAACCACCTGCCACTGCCGCGAGCCCTCGACGGGAAGAGCTGATGTGCATGGAGTCCGTGCTTCAGGCGGAGGTTCCCTGAAGGGAAAGGCAGCAAACTTGCGATGTACACGTCCGTAATTTCGCAGGAGGGGTAGAAAGTAAAAAAGTTTGTCTTTCTCTAGGGACCCCCGAAACAAATTTGTGGTTTCCTTTTGGTTTCCTATTAAACTGAGAAACACAAAGCGTACTCCCAAAAAGGCCCGTATAAACCTGCTGGCCGGGGAAGGGATGCACCCACCTCCAGCTGAAACACCCTCGGTTTGTTTTTGTTTGCTTCTTTTATTTGTTTATTTTGGGGGCCTGGGCCTAGTAGGTGAGCCCCTTTCCATTAGAAGGATGGAGTTTGGAGCCGGCTTCCACAGCTTGCAAAAGTGCTGCAACTTGGGATGAGAAGGCTAACCCCTGACTCACGGACCCCGCCGGGGAAAAACAAAAAAAGTAGCCTTGGCTCGGAATCGGGGTGAAGAGGACAGTCTTTATCAAGGCGGGCTTAATCGGGGGTCAAGATTGCGGGTCTGAGTTTTAGTTGCTTACCTGTTGAGTTGGCAAGCTTCAAGCTTTCTGCTGGCAGGTGTCCTAAACATTCTAGTCAAGGCCCACAATTTATTCACTTTTGCTAGCCAGCCGGAATGCTTTGGTGGACATCATTCGTTGGTTTTTTTGTCCACACTGGTCAGGTCCTTTGTCCCGAGGTCAAATGAGATGGAGTTTCCTTGTGCGCTTAAAAACACTATGTTGTTTGAAGCACTAGGTGAGGAACCAGAGGTTGGCATGCTTTCTTGAAGCGGCAGGTGGTTGCGAGCCCCAAAACGGGGATGTACCCGAAGACCCTCGTCCCACAGCGCCCAGATAATTTGGCAACAGCTCTCCCGGCACTGGGTACTGGGTGCATGTCTTGCTTAGACTACCTTTTTCAGGTTGCCCAAAGCAAACCACCATTGTCACTACTTGCAACAAACAGAACCACCTGGTTTATATGGGTGTGGGTCAAAATTAACCCACCAGGGGACCGCAGGTTGTGGTTGCATTTCGGGTACCTATTTTGACCCACACCCATATGGTTGACCCTATGCCACCTGAGACACAACAAAACCCACACGATGGCGAGGGCGTTTGCCTCAGCCTGTTCCTCATCAACTCTGGCCAGTGCTGGGTGTCAGCGCGGAAGTATGTGCTCTTCGGTCACCTCAAGGCGCTTCGCCGCGTTTCGCTGCCAGCATCTGGTTTTGCCATTCGGCCGCTGCACCACCCCTTTGAGTCTATTTTAGTGGGGATTGGGATGTTCACTGGGGGTACGTGATTTTGACCCATGGCCACCTGCTTCATGAAGGGTTCCCCCAAAGCAGCTGGTAGGCGTGATGCATTTTATGGTTGGCCCCATTGCATCCGTGAAGAGGCCCTGATTTGCTGCACATTTGCTGCCAGTTCCAGTTGGGGAACTATACAGGGATCGTAGGACTTCAGACTTTTGCGGTCGGGGCGACCGCATGTCGCGCCTTCTCCGTTGACATGCCCTACCCCCATGCCTTTGCGTCAACATCCATTCTGCGGGACACTGGGCAAGAACCCTGCGAAACGGAACTAACTTTGAGAAGTATTGTCCTAGTCGTATGCTTGCGATGGCAACATGATTCAATGGCAGCGTTTTAAAGGCCTTGCCATGTTTTTGATGGCCAACGCATGAGGGCGGTCCATGCGTCTAGTCAGGCAGCCGGCCTCTGATGTGTGAGTTGTGACAAGGGCCTTTTGAATGAGGGGCGTTGTTTTCCGATTCCATACCAGGAAAGCTCCCCTTAATTACGGATAATGAGTCATTGGAAGGACTTGTGCTGGTATCACTGCAGCATGATCGATGTTGGGCTGGTTGCTGTTACTCATAAAGAGGCCTTTGCAAAAGGAGCTTTTTCTAGGAATGCTACACATGAGGGTGTGGTGGATTCCGTTTTGGTGGCTTACATCGCTTTTTAGGGCCATTTACGCTGAGTTTCCTGTGATAGTGATGGAGCGGACATCTAGGGGACCCGTAATTGGTGGTTTGTGTAGGATTGTGTATGTGAACTCCCCCTTGACAAAATCGCATGAAAATGCACCCCTAATCATCGAAACTCCACCAATCCTTCAAGGAACCCTAATAAGGAATGCTGTGGGTTTCATTTGAATACGGAAGTTTCTCAAAATTATCCCCCCCTCTTTTTGTTTGGTATTGTTTAAAAACCTACCATCTGGATACGAAGCTTGATAAGGGCGGAATCAGCTCCAAAGTGGTTGGTGGACAGGAGTCCCCGACTTCTGATGTACACCAATTCGGGTCCCAATTGAAGCTTCACCCATTTCGGGTCCCAAAAAGTGGCTGTGGTTTCCTTCGTCCTTGTTCTTTGAAGCCAAAAGCTCTCTTCCTCAGTTCCTGGACTTTAAACTTTAAACACTTTTTGGGCTTGGACCATGCTTTATTATTATCATTATCATGGTTATTATTGGTAGTATTATTATTGTTATTATTATTGTTATTATTATTATTGTCTTTATTATTATTATTATTCTTTATTGTTATTATTATTCCTTTTTTTTTTTTATATATTATTATTATTTTTATATATATATATATATATCATATATATATATGCCTTTTTGCCAGTCCTCTGGAGCGGAAGTGAGCTTCGCGGAGTCCCCCATCGACGCATGCGCTCGCAGGATGCCCAGGGAGATGCCATCGGCCCTGACAGCCCCCAGTACGGCTTCCTCGGCGTAGGCGCGCGCGAAGCTTCGCGCATTCGAGAGCGCGCGAGACGATGCGCTCAAAAAACCGGCAGAAGAGGCCCGGGTGAAAGTAGATGTTTGTTGTGTTCTTCTTGTTTCATGGGGTACCTTCCGTTTTGTTGGGCGAAGGAGAAACACAATTCCCTTTCAGTGCCCTAAAAAGCGACACACCCAAATCGTACAATTTTCCCATAAAAGGTCATGCTGATTACCCACAAAGTGGCAGCTACTTCGGAGGAATATGACTTAAATGCTTAGGGCCAGAGGTCGGATAAACCGAATTTCCCAATGGTTTAGTCATCCTTTTTACCCGCAGAAGTGGATTTGTGCCCTATGCTCTCAGACTCTCTAGCGTAAATTGTTGGAATGGGTGGTACTCACATGCCTGGACTCACTGGGCCCTTGGTGTGTTCGCCGCTTCGCCCATCGCAGTCGCTCAAAACCCGCCGGCCGTCGCGGCCTTCGCGCCATGCCGATTCCTTCTTTGCAGTGTGACGCATGCATGTGCGACAACGAGCGTGTGGAAATCGAGGCTGCGGCAGCGCAGAAGTTGGAGGCGGAGATGCTGAAACTGGGGGATCTGGTTAGCCAATATGCGTCCATTTTCTCAAGACAGAATCTCTTTGTTCCGCGCAGCGACACATCGCATGTCCAAAGAACTGGCCAATCCTTTGCTTTGTGTTGGGGGTCTGTGTGCCCATGAGGGCTGCAGAGGTACTTTGCCAGCGCCGATTCCAGCTCTGAAATCTGCGGTAGGGGTCGGGAATTGGCTCAAATGGTTAAGGACTTTGAAGTTTCCGATGTGTCTCTTCCCTCTTGAATACATGCACCCGATGTATTTTTGTCCAATCCCCACCCCCCAATACTAAGCCAGCATCAGTCTAATTCTAGCGCTAGACCAGTTAGCTGCTGTCGAGCAGAGCACATCAAAACCCAAGACGTCCTTTAAAATCCTGGATTCCTGTGACTACCAAAACAAGCACATGTTTTTTTGTTTTTTGTTCACTTCGGCTGTCTGGTTGTTCAGTGGTTCATCCTGATCTCCAGGTGCAACACCATGGCTGGCCAAAGGAGCCGGAGGTCTGCGCGGCCAAAGCAGAGGATTACGCGGAAATGGTGGGCACGCTGTGGAAAAACGGGGAGACCATCATCGAACCCGAGGAGAAGTTTAACCAGTTTGCCCAGCATTTCCATAGCAGCTTGGAGCTGACCAGGTAGCCCTTGCCCACCCACCACTTAACATGGAACCTGACATTCGGGAGGTCCTGGATTTGACCATTGTCTTTCCAAAGGGACCCCTGAATGTCAGGTTCCATGTTAACTGGTGGGAGGGTACTTAGTGGTTTGGATTGGTGGTGTTTGGGTTTGAACCAGTCCCTAGTTCTTGCAGAGGGTAAATGGGAAAACACCCAGCCACACCACCAATCCACCGTGTCAGCGGTTTGTCCCAAATGGGTGTGGTTTTTTGCAGTGGGAGCCCCCAAAACAAGTGGTTTCCCTTTGGCTTCCCTTTCAAAGCAACGCAAAAAAGGTACCCTCAAAAAGAGCCCAAAATATGTACCTTCAAAAAGCAGCCCAAAAAGGGTACCCTCAAAAGCAGCCCAACATATGTAACCTCAAAACCAAGACAGACCCAGCTCGCTGCGAGAGAAACAAAAAGCCAACGGGATCTGAGGCGATTTGGAGCACTGGATCTCGGAAGTCTCAGAGGCGAATCCGTCTCCCTGGTGTTGCCCGGGGTTCGTTTTGGGGTGGTTACACCTTATTTCAGGTGGAACCTTATTTGGTGGTGACAGGGGTTTCCCTGAAAAGGAGAATAGTCGGAAAAACTCTCCAATAATGTTGGACTCTCTTTAATGTTACCCCCCCCCCGAACAGTGGAAACAGTCAGCTGGACTCTCTTTAGTGAATTCCTGGGGGGTCTGGAAGGGACAGTACTTACTTTAGCATTGCCAATTCTACTTTAGTATTGCCAAAGCTCCCTCTCAGATTCCCAGTGCTGACTTTAGCATTGCCAATTCTACTTTAGTATTGCCAAAGCTC